>VSMD01009511.1:0-62891 GCA_008750895.1 Mirza zaza | reverse complement strand
GTAAACAGACAACCTACAGAATGGGAGAAAATTTTTGCATCCTACTCATCCGATAAAGGGCTGATAACTAGAATATACTTAGAACTCACGAAAATCAGCAAGAAAAAATCAAATAACCCTATTAAAAAGTGGGCAAAGGACTTGAACAGAAACTTTTCTAAAGAAGACAGAAGAATGGCCAACAACCATATGAAAAAATGCTCAACATCTCTAATCATCAGGGAAATGCAAATCAAAACCACAATGAGATATCACTTAACTCCAGTGAGAATGGCCTTTATCAAAAAGTCTCCAAACAATAAATGCTGGTGTGGATGCGGAGAGAGAGGAACACTCCTACACTGCTGGTGGGACTGTAAACTAGTTCAACCTCTGTGGAAAGCAATATGGAGATACCTTAAAGTGATACAAGTGACTCTACCATTTGATCCAGCAATCCCATTACTGGGCATCTACCCAAAAGATCCAATGACATTCTACAAAAAAGATACCTGCACTCGAATGTTTATAGCAGCACAATTCATAATTGCAAGGCTGTGGAAAAAGCCCAAGTGCCCATCAATCCAAGAATGGATTAATAAAATGTGGTATATGTATACCATGGAGTACTATTCAGCTCCAAGAAACAACGGTGATATAGCACATCTTATATTTTCCTGGTTAGAGCTGGAACCCATACTAAGTGAAGTATCCCAAGAATGGAAAAACAAGCACCACATATACTCACCAGCAAACTGGTATAACCGAGCAGCACCTAAGTGGACACATAGGTACTACAGTAATAGGGTATTGGGCAGGTGTGAGGGGGGAGGGGTCCGGGTATATACATACATAATGAGTGAGATGTGCACCATCTGGGGGATGGTCATGCTGGAAACTCAGACTTGTGGGGAGAGAGGGGAATGGGTATTTATTGAAACTTTAAAATCTGTACCCCCATAATATGACGAAATAAAAAATAAATAAAATAAAAAAAATGCCATTTCTGAACCCAATCAACACCGAGACTCAGATTTTGTTCTACACACCTTTGTTTGCTATAAGGAGACAGGCAGAACTTCACACCTGGGACAGGGTGAGAACACTTTGAGCCTTGGACATCAAGTTCTTCCAGAAAGCAAGAGTTTGGTCAAGGACTCTTTGACTGACTGACAAAAGAACCAGTTTGGCAGGAATCCCACTGATGAGGGTTGAGTAGATTTGAGTATCAAAATGAATAATGAGTAAAATTAATTATAAATCATAAAGAAAACAAAATTCTTGAGTCCATAAGTGATGAGAGACAATAAGAGAGAAAATAATTTGCCCCCACAGGTGTTGACTATTATAGAAATTCCTGTCTCTGGATATGGATGATTAAAGGATTGAGTTAATCTTTTATCCTGTGTTAGAGGAATAATTCTATTTCATCCTGACTTGCTGAAGGATTTTTTCTTCAGTAAAATGTCATATAAGAAAATAAAAAGAGTGTTTAAAACCGAGAATAATTATTTTAAATCCCAAGGAAATAAATACAACAAGGAAATAACGATTTAGTACCAGGAAATAAAACATAATTGATGTATACTTAACCATTACGTGAAAATTTTTCATGGAATATCACAATACTCTTGACAGTTATCACCCCTCAGATTAAGAGTAATTCTAAGGGAAAACATATGTTAGCGAAGAACAGATCTGGCTACCAGTAGCTTAAGTAAGTGATCAAACTGCCATCACTAACAGTGAGGAAACCTGTCACTACATGCTGTCTACCATGGTGCCATTAGAGGGACATGACAGGCTAAGAACATTTTTGTGCCTGAAATGTTTAATATTGATGGATTAAAGCATTCAAATGTAACTTCTAATTTTCAGAGACTTGGAATAGAGAAACAATTCATTGATATCAAAATATAGCAATATGAAAACCTCAATTGGATCCTGGTTAAA
This sequence comes from Mirza zaza, assembly GCA_008750895.1. Classification (NCBI taxonomy): domain Eukaryota; kingdom Metazoa; phylum Chordata; class Mammalia; order Primates; family Cheirogaleidae; genus Mirza; species Mirza zaza. The sequence goes on along the minus strand of VSMD01009511.1, from coordinate 60,959 downwards.
AAAGAGCTATAAAAGACATTTTGGGAAAACAAAGAAAAACTTGAATAGTGATTGAATATTAGACGATGTGAGAGCATTACTGTTAATTTCCTTGATACAATAATGGCCCTGTAACTGGGAGAATATCTTCACTCCTATGACATGCTTTTAAAGATCTACAGGTGTAAATTGTCCTCTACAATTTACTTTGAAGAATTCAGCAAATCTTAGAGGTATGTATGCAGATATACTGAAACATAAATACTTTTATATCTGGTAATGGGGAAAAATGTCAATAATTTTTATATAGATAGTAACAATTTTTTATATAGATAGAAACACATGTGGGTATCTTATATCATTCTTTCAATTTTCAAAATGTTTGAAAATTGTCATAAAAAATCAGGATAAAACTAATATGAAAACCACATTAATTTCTTAACTTTCATATTTGAAAATCCTGGTGCTGTATCATTATATACCAAATTCACAAATTTTCTAAGCTCTATTTTTTCAATCATGGCCCTTACTCCTTGACTTCAAGTTGTTGCAAGTGAGTTGGAGCCCAGGAGCATGTGCAGACAGATGTGTCTACACAGGAGAGTTGATGGCAGCAGCACGGGGGGTGGCGGGGGGTTGGGGAGAAGCAGACTAGGATGTGGGAGGCACAAGGGCAGCTCCATGCTCTGCCCAAGGTGCCTCCATGTTGATTTCATCCACAGTCAACAGGTAGTTCCATAACAGGTAACTTCCTCCCTCTCACCTGATGACTTCCACTATCTTCAGTTGATTATTAGTGTATCTATGGACCTGGACAAAAATCCCTTCAAGGCAAGGTTACCAAGATGAAGGACTCAGGTGTCTGAACCCTGTGTGAAACCTTAGCACCTACCTTCTCTAATCCTCAGTGTCCCCTTATTTCCTGCCCATTCCCCATCTTCATGGCTTTCCTACCTGTACACAGTTCCCTCCCACACCCACTCTCTGGGCATCCCTCACAGCTCAGCAATAAGCCCACTCCCCCGACCTCAGGTCTGATTAACCACTCCAGGCCTCCTTGATCAAACTGACTTCCCCCACTTCTTACACACGTTTCCACACTGAGCTCTCCCAGAATTTTCACTAAGACTTTTCCAAGCAGAGATACAATTAAAGGTCCTCCATGACCTTCTAGACAGGGGCCTTGCTGTGCAGAACCTTCTGTTCCACGAAGGGAAGAAGAAGGGGAGGGAATGTCAAATGGACACCTGGCAGGAGTGCAGGAAGAAGGGCAGGAAGAACAGAAAGGAGAGGCGGCTGAGGTGCTCACCTGGTTGCAGACAGGCTTGTACTTGAGCCCTGGCTTGTTCAGGATCTTCTCCAGCTGCCTGCGGTTAAAGTTGGACACTCCGATGGACTTGGCCAATCCTGCATCCTTACACTTCTCCAGGGCCTGGGGAGGAAGGGATTGTGACATCATTTATGAGTTGGCTGTAGATCAGATAGATGTAGGAAGACAGAAATGTTAAATCAACAGCTGTCAAGAAATGACAAAAGCTATCTAGCAGTGATTGTCACGAGAGAAATAAGAACAGTGAAGAGGGGAAGAAAGGAGTGACAGCAAGAGTAAGAACTCGTTGAAGCACATGGAGGAAGGAGTTCCTGTCTTTCTCATCCCAGCTCTTCTCCTTTGTCCCTATTACAGCCCAGTCATAGTGTCTTTCCCACAACTGCAGCAAATCTGGCAGTGTAAAGCTCCAACTTCTAGAACCAATGGTGCTTATCTCATGCTCCGAGGCAGAAGGTGGGGAACAGATTCCCCTCTTTTATCTTCCTCATCTGTGCTCTCTCCCCAAGCACTTACCTCCCACGTGGCACAAATATCCACTGTGTCATATATTGTTTTTCCATTTTCATTGGTTGGAAAAAGCTCCTCACCTGGCTGAATTAAAAGCAGTCATTTTAGTAATGTCACAAATTAAAGTCTCTGCCCATAGCCACCACACTGCCTGGTACATTTAGGGCTGGGACATGAATAATATGTAAGGTAAGTGACACAGCGTTCCAGAAACTGATATTTGCAAAGTGTTTCATATAGAGAGTTGTAAGGAATGCCTTTAGGTGACAGTCTTCCTCTACTCTCTTATGTTTATTATATGTATAAATAAATACCATTTCCCCAGGTCCATATGGGGGCTGATCGGTGACTTATATTATTTTGTCTGCCCCTATACATTCCTCTGAGGAAATGTCTCATGTTCCCTGGGAAAGACCTTCACACCATCAATAGTGACTGCAATCTTGACCCAGATAATCTTGGTGAGATAATCAGAGCTCCTGTACTGCCAGGGCACGTGATGGTCCACTAGCAGGACCATGAACCGAACATGGTCAGGGGAAGTTCTTTTCAAGATTAATTTGGATGCTGGATGACCCAGAGCACCTCCCATGTGTAAATGACCATGAGGCTTGCACTGCTTCAAAACCGTAATATCCAACGTGGGGAAAACCTGTTGTAAAACACAGATAGAAATGGAGAAAAGGATACATTTCTGAAGAGTATGTCAAATCCTGCAACACAGCCAGAGCTTTGACTTTCCATTGACGCGATCCAATACACTCTTTTGTATTAAGTAGCCTGAGTGGTCTTCTATAAATTCCAATTAAAAGTGGTACATAAAACACACTAATTAATGGCCAAGCGCAGCTACGATACAAAACTCCATTGTGAAGGAAGAGCCAGCAGGTGAAGCCACTTTCCTAAGTCCCTATCAAGGTTTCTCCTTTAAGCCCCACCCAGTGGGATCCACCAGATCAGTTTGAGCGTGAAATGGGGAGAGATGAAGATACTCATGGTGTAACCACGTGTGCAGCTGTTTGGTGGCCACCATGGCTGTGTGAAGTTTGTGTCTGTGACCATCCCAAGAGATGGACTGAGGAGCCATAACTGAGACAGTGCCTTGCCTGTGACTATTATCGTTTTCTCATGTTTTTGAGACACAGATTTTGAGGAAGGGGTACTCACTTCTCTCTTACGCATGCCATAGAGAAGTGAGGATTCAAACTTTACTCAGTGAAAAAAGAATTAGGGGTTATACTTAGGGTTCCACTCCAGTGTATAATACCTACATCCTCCTACTAAGTAGTTTAGTTTAACCATCATTCAAACAGCGGTCATGCTGAAAGTAGAATTAAAGTAGTTTCATCAAACCAATCGCCTACCTTGAGAGCCCACGGAAAATGAATAAGGTAGAGGTCAACATAGTCCAGTTGAAGTTTCTTCAGTGAGCTTTCCAAGGCTGGTCGGACCAACTCTGGTCGATGGAAAGTGGACCAAAGCTGTAGTGGTTAAAAATAGAAGTTTAATAAATACTTTAGCCAATTTTATTAATTTTGTTCACCTGATTTTTTGACATTTTCCCCCAGCTTTCAAACTGATGACCACCGGCAGAGAATATTGCCTTCCTTCTTGTATTTCCTTTAAACCTGATCCTTTCCTATGAACTCAATTATACTAAGGCTGTCCAGGAAGTATCCAGACATTTTTAACACAATAAATATCTCTATTTGACTGGATACATTCTGGACAGCCCTCATATGTTGCATAAATAATTAGTACATATACTGAACTATGGAAGCAAATTACTAAAAAATAAAAATTGTTATCAAGTAATAATTGGGCCTGTTATCTACAATGTGTTTGATAGAATTTACAGAGAAGTTTAATAATCTAGTTATCTCATGTCTTCAACCCAGTAGGCAAGATTAAATATCACTCTTGTTTAGAAACTAATGGGAAAAATGTTTTTATCATGCTAATGTGCTGGACACAATTCAAGACACTTTAGCCATAAGTATTCACTAGTCACTGTGTTCTCTTATCTTGCTTTCTTTCTCTCTGAATAAGATGACAAGAGATACTTAGAATAAGAAATTTTAGAAAGTCACCCAGGAGCTAAGGGAAAACATAATATGATCATTGTTCTGTCTGATTCTATAGACCATATTAAAACATTCTGATTTGAGTTGAGGCTCATAAAGGTTAAGTGACTTTAAAGTCATAAATTTTAACACACCAATGATGAGAAAGCCATCATCATTCTCTTTTTAATTCTAGCTTCAATACATGAATGTGTGTGAATACTATTTAAACCAATAAGCATGATTTCCTGTCAACTACTGACTGATGTAGTCATATAATTGTCATCCCCACACATTTCCATCAGTAAGGGGGCACCCGTGCACATCGTATATACAATACCTTTGATGTGTAGAAGATGTCCTCTCTCTTCACAGAGCCGTCTTCAATCTTGCTGCGGATGGCCAGTCCAACCTGCTCTTCGTTTTCATATAAATAAGCAGCATCGATATGGTGGAACCCAGCTTCTATTGCACATTTGGTGGCCTCCATGATACTACTTTTAGGGACCTAGACAACCACCACAGGTAGTATTAGGAGATCCATGTGACTGAGAGGTAGTTCAGGCATAAGCCATGACCTTTACAAGAATCAACTTTTCCTCATCTTGGGGTTACTTCTGTATGTGGGATGATGAAATCATCCCAGTTGCCCTGGCTTATTCTTGGTTAGCAATAAAGGTTGAGCATCCCAGGAACTCTTCCCATCCCAGGCAATCTCTCATTGATCACTGGCATTGGAGGTCCCCCAAAACACCCCACGTTCAGGGATTTGTTGGGAAAATTATCAGGACTCAGTATATAGTTATAGTCATAATTATGTTTTATATAGTGAAATTACCACAGAAAATAGGTGCATGGAAGTATATATAGAAGCAATAGAGTGCAAGCTTCTATGGGTCCTCTCCCAGTGACATTACCCAGAACACAATAAATTCTCCAGCATCAAAATCTCCCAACACGTGGGAAATGCTGTCTACAGGGCTTGCTCTTTATGTATTCAGTTCCTAAGGTTTTCACTGGGGTCTTGTTTCACCTTCTGTAGCAGATGCCTAAATTCCAGTCTCCCAAAGAAAGCAAGTGTACATAAACTCCACTGTTTGTACAAGCAGTTTAGGCACAACCACCATTCTAACCAGTTAGGAAATGGTGAGAATTCCAGTTTGTCAGATGCCCACCAGGGTCTAGCTTTGAAAGTGGGCACTCTGTGGACAGCAGTCTGTTGTGTCACCTCTTTTCTACTCAGCTGCCCTGTCTGCATCACAGCAGTGAACACTAGGACTAGAGAGATACTCTCTAAGGATATAGATTTCTACATAAGGAACTAACTGCAGCTTCTGGGAAATAGTAGATTAGGTGTCAGCCCTAAAAATCAAGGTCATTCTTTTAGGAAAGATGTCATTCCAGTGAAATTTTAAATTATTGTCTTATTACCAATTTGGATGAAGATTTGAGAATACATTAAAGTGACAAAAACCTGAATGAAACTAACTATTCTCCATTTCTTTTTGACTTTTACCACAAAGATTTCCCTGGAGTATGTCTACTTGAGAGGCAGAGAGATTTCCTGAATTATGTCAACAAAGAGAGAAATCACAGTCATGACAATGAACTTCCCAGAAAGTGAGAGGCAGGCAATGCTCTTGCCTGCTGGGTCTCATCTCTGCCACTCTGGGAGTAGACAGAAACAGGAGCAAGAACCAGTGCACAAAATAAGCAGTAGGTTTCCACACACTCAGAGTTCAATACAAACTGCGCATTTTCTCTTCTACATGGAGTAGTTCTATGCTGGTAAAATTGAGAACCAAGGGATGGCCCTAGAGTCACCCAGCAACACAAACCTGCCAGCCTAGGTTGGATTCCACTCATCTTAGGGCTATTCCCAACACCAAAGTTTGAGCTGGCAACACCGAGACCATTATTGTTACCTCTGGAAGTGCACTGGTGCCAAATCCCAGAACAGGAATGAAGTGACCGTCATTTAGTTTCACACGCTGGTTCTGATCCATTGCCTATTCTTCCTCTGTCTAACCAGGTTGTGTTTCTTTCTTCTGCCTTCACAGTTTATGTAGACAATGGGCAAGCAATGCCCCAAGTGCACACTGCCCAAGCATTAACCACTGGCATGTAGAAGGAGGGAGGTGATGCCGTGTTACATAGAGTGGGAAGAAAATTAAAAGTAGTTAACATGTTTCTTATCAAAGAGAATTCACAAGAAAATCATTTCATAGTCATTAATAATATAATGATTAATTTCTTGATGAGATAATTTTTTCTATCTAGAATCAATACTTTCAAAAATTATGATAAATTTGCCGAACAAATAGTAAGAACAGTACCTATTGATGACAAAGGTTCAGTTCTGATGAAGTTGCAGTTCTGATAAGGATGCACAAAAAATATTCTGATATGGTGTTTGCTGGAGTATTAATCATTAACAGTTTTTGGACCTTGGACGTCATTTGTAATATTCAGATAGTGGCTTATCACCACTCATAGTATTTTTAAATATAGTGTTTATATCTTCCACCCAGTTTTACAAGAAACTATCATAAGGTAATTACTATAAAAACTCATTACTATTTTATAGAATTTATCATCTTCTTAAAACTTATCAAAAATAAAAACATTGAAACAAATAATAATCCATTGCTGAATGATGCTCGCATGGGAAAATCTTTCCTTGTCCCCCTTTTGGAGGGCAGACTAGAACATTATGATTGGAGGCTGATGACAGATGATTACTGTCTCTTGAAATCAGGGTTTGAAACACCTGATTCCTTCTATCTAATTCTTCCTGAAAAAACAAAGCAAAATAAAGTGGCAAAGAGGTAAAATTATTATATAGTGACACAATAAAATATTAGGAAGCCATTGAAAATTTGAACATAGAGTGATATCATATCAGCAAGATAATGCATTAGGAAGATCCAAATATCTTATGGAAACATCCAGAAACAACCTGAAATTGGACAAAGTGTAATTATTTATTTATGAAGTGGCTCATTGGAGATGCAAGGAGACTATAGATTCACAGATGCCAAGGACAAGAGATTAGGGATAGAGATATACACTAGACCACCAAGGGGACTGAAGAGAAGCTAGGATTGTAGTGTTTGAAATATTAAAGTATTCAAAAGCACTGGTGTATTTATGGGAAACAAAAATGGCACACAAAGTACAGGCAGGAAGAATGTTTACAAAAGAATTGAGAAGACCTTAAGTTTTAATGTTGGGCTGACTCCAAGACTAAGAACATGCCAAGCATATAAGTTAATGACTATCATGAAACAGAACAAATCTACATAGACCAGGAGAGATATCTAATTTTCAAATGATAAATTTAAAAAAAAATCAAAGGTTATGCAAAGAAACAGGAAAACATGGACCATTATAAGGAAGGAAATAAATTAGCAGAAACCATTCCTGAAGAAACACAATCATTGATCTTAGTACAAAAAGACTTTAAAAAACTATCTAAAATATAATCAAGTTGCTGAAGAAAATATGGACAAAGGACTAAAGAAGTTCAGAAAAATCACAGATAAAGAACATGATTATATCAATAATGTTATAGAAATTATAATGAGAAACAAAACAAATTCTAGAGCTGAAAAAGACAACTGAATAGAAAAATTCACTAAAAATTTCAATAGCAGATTTCATCAGGAAAAAGAAAGAATCAATATACTTGAGGTCAGGACATTTGAAATTATTGAGTTTAAAGAGAAAAAAAATTAAGAAATGTGAACAGACCTAAGGAATTTATGGAACATTAACCAATATACACACCAACCAGTTTGCAGTGTATTAAATTCCTAGAGGGATAAAGGAGGAGAGAGTATTTGGAGAAAATAATCATCAAACACTTCCTAACTATGGTGAAAGAGATGAATCTACAGATACAAGAAACTTATAAAACTGCAAATAGGATACAGTCAAAGAGACCCACACCAACATACATTACAATCAAAATGCCAAAAAGCAAAGTCACTCAACAGTCACTCATCTGTTTAGAAGAGAAATGTAGAGAGAATGAATGCGTATGATAAGTTTGAAGTGAACTTACTGTTTAACCTAATTTGAATATGTGAACTTGTTTGGGGACTGAAATAATGAAAAGAGGAAAGTGGAGAGACCCAGTGACTACAACTCCGAATGAATAAAAAACTTGACAAATGAGGAACCACAGAATGAGGGTCTTGGTTAGTATGAAATGTGTCAAAGTGAAGGTTTCATAGAGGAAGCAGTTATAAGTAGTAAACATAGGTTTACTACACAAGTAGCTGCCTGAAATATAGTCTAGGCATGAGTAGAATGTCAAAGGCACTGAGAATGTCAAAAAACTGTCAAGCTTGAGTTGTTTGTATGAATAATGAAAGATGATGGCAACAGATCCTGGGAAGAAATTTTAAACTTGAAGAATGAAGAGAGTGTATCAAGAATTGGGAAATATAATAGGTAGGGTCAAGAGGATATCAGCCTTAAAGAAACAGGTTTATAGTTGGGTGGTTCCCACTTGACATCCGAGATGTAAGTCTAGAGTCTCAGTATCTATCATTGCTGATATAACCATTCCTATCAGAAAGATGAGGAAACTAAGGCGGAGTTACCCCAAATTCACCACAAAGCTCATACAGTAGGCTGAGTATTGCCCCCCAAAGACATGCATTCCCATATCCCTGGAACCTGTGACTATGTTAACTTACCTGGCAAAAGGAACTTCACAGTTGTAATTAAGTTACCAATTACAAGATGGAAAGATTTCCTCAAATTATCTGAGTAGGCTGATGTAGTCATGAAGTCCACAAGGTTGGACCCAGGAGGGTCACAGTGAAAGACGAGATGTAAGGACAGAAACACAGGTCAGAGAGTGAAGGAGGCTACGCAGTTGGCCTTGAGGATGGAGGAAGGACCTGTGAGCCAAGGACTACATTCTATGGCAGTTGAAGAAGGTGAGGACATGGATTATCCCCTGGACTCTCAAGAAGAAATGCAAGCCTGTTGACACCTTGATTTTTGTCCACTAAGCCTGACTTTGGACTTCTCATCTCTAGAGCTGTAAGAAAATATATTTGGGTTATTTCAAGCCATAGCATTTCAGGAATGTGTCACAGCAGCAATAGGAAACTAATTCAGACGTGGTTCCACAATTCTCATCCTCTCTCCTCTATTGTCCATTTTCCTGTCCCTGATAGATTGTTCCTAAGAGCACACAGCTATGCTGGTATTTCTTCCATCACAAAAATACCCTCACTTGACTTCATTTTTCTCTTCAGTGACTGCTCAATTGTCTGGTCCCCTTGGAGCCAATTACTTGAGAATTTTCTACACTTCTGTCTCTAATTCCTCTCTTCCCACACTCTTGGACCCATTCCATTCAGTCTCTTGCCTCCACCAGGCTGTCAGAACTGTTCTTGATCTCATTAAAGTCACTTGACAATTCCAATGGTTAATTTTGAGTCTTATATTACTTGTCCATTAGTAGAATTTGACTCTTTTCTCCTTAAAACACATTCTCCATTTGGCTTCCAGGACAGAAAAATCTCCCACTTTCCCTTGTACCTTAGTAGCCACACTTCAGTCTTCTTGCCTGGTTCCTCTCTTTTTGTACCAGCCTCTTAATGACAGAAGGCCTCGTCTTGTTTCTCCTCTGTCTGTATTCACTCACTCGTCAAATCTAATCTCTGATCATCTCATTTCATGGCTTCCAGTGGCAACTATTTTCTGACAAATCCCAGGTATGTATCTTTGGCCTATACCTTTCCAGTAACCCTAGACGTATGTGCCCAACTGTCTACATGGCCTCTCCACTTGGATACACAGTGGGCATCTCAAACATAACAGGTCTAAGATGATCTCATGATCTTCCCACAAAAACTTGCTTCTCCCGTGTCCTCTTCATCTCAGCCAGTGATGTCTCCTTCCTAATAGTTGCAGAACCCAAATGTCTGGAGTCAACTTTTTCCCTTCTCACCCTACTGCCAATATGCTAGGAATCCTTGTTTACCCTACCTATAAAAATATCTGTAGTCCCATGAATGTTGACCATCTTTACTGCTCATACTATGGTCCAAGTCAACACCATTTCTCACCTGAATTTTTGTATAGAATCCTAAGAGATGCTATTTATCTTTTTTCCAATAATATGATCCTACCAGAGCATCTAGAGTTATCCTTTTAAAACAGGTCAGCTCATGTCACTTCTCTGCTCAGAACTGACCGTTCTCTATTTTTCTCAGGATAAAAGTTGAAAGTTCTTTCGAAAGCCTGCATGATAGAGTCTCTCACTGCTGTTTTGGACTTTACCTTCTGCTACCATCTCCCTTGTTCACAAAACTCTACCACATCAGCCTAGCAGCTGTCGTTTAGGTGTTGTAGGAACACACTTTCTTCATAGCCTTAGCACTTTCTGTTCCATGTGCCTGGAATATTCTTCCCTTGCCCCATATCCACATAACTCACTCAAGCTTTTGCTCAAGGGTCTCTTTTTCAGTGAACCCTTTTCTGGCCCTCCTATCTAAAATATCACCTAACAGTCCAGATCCCCACCCTACTACCTATTATCCCTCCCTGCTTTAATTTTCTTCAAGTCAAGAATCATGAAAGAGCTCAGATTTTAACCTGACTTGCCAGCTAACAAATTAGCTTATTTCATGTATGTTGGTAGAAGTCATGAAACTCCTCAGTCAGGGAAGAACAGTTTACTACACATGACAGTATCTGTAGCCAAAGTATCAGCATTTTCGTGCAGGTTTTTTGAGCTACTGTTTCCAGAGGGTGTAGGGAAGGGCCCAGTGTTGCCTGCACACTTAGTGTGTCCAGTTACAGGAGAATAAACTTGGGTGGAGGGAACCCAATTCTTTCTAATTGACAGTGAACATGAGAACAAAAATATTTCACCCCTAGATATACTTCTTTGACACATTTCAAGATGGCTATTCTGAAGGGCTGGAATTACAGGATAAGCTTAAAACTGTCTTTTGTGGGGGATATTTTCCTCTGTAGAGAAAATCTACATTGATGTAGCCAGGCTGTCTCTGTGGTCTGCTCTTGTCCAGTCTAGGAAAGATTACCTGAGAGTCTGACACCTTGGAAGGTCTTAAAGAAACGTTTACCTTCTGTTCTCTCTGAGGGCTGCAACCTGTGGGGTTTCATACACCTAAGGAGACCACCATTGCCAGCTACACATTCTCTGCTCTCTGCCAGAACCTGCCTTGCCACTGTAACCTGAATTACCACCACCACACACGTTTGGGAACACTCCAAGCTTCTATTCTTTCTGTAGTTTCAAGAAAATATATAAGCTTCTGAGCCCCACTGGAGTGTTGAGATAATAATCACTCTGCGACTCTCCCAGTGCATGCTAATAAATTTGTACACCTTCTTTCTTATTAATCTGCCTTAGTCACTTGGCTCCTCAGCAAACCTTCAGAGGGCAAAGGGCAAGTTTTCCTGTGGACCCTCCAGCTGCCATTTGATTGGAGAGAGGCTTTTCTTTCTTTCTTTCTTTCTTTCTTTCTTTCTTTCTTTCTTTCTTTCTTTCTTTCTTTCTTTCTTTCTTTCTTTTATTAGACAGTAAACATTCCTTCCATTTCTTGGAGGCAGCTACTACCTCTATATGCCAAAGCTGTTAACTACATACATTTCTTGAAAAGATAGTGAGGAATGAAGGGCAGGCCCTGCCCTGCTTATGAAATGTGCAGAAATGTGAAAGACCATGCAGAACGATCTCCCAGTAGGCACGCGCCAATGTCTCACGGCTACACGTTTCTTACAGTATTTATCTCAGTCATAGTCTACTTCCCCTACTAGACCATAACTTGAAGACATTTTTAATTTTCATCTCATTTTTGCTTATTTTAAGTATTGATAATGTGTGGCATACCATGGATGTTTAATAAAGTGTTGCTGAATGAATAAATGAATGAATGGCACAATATGCAAGAACTCATAAAAATGCCAATATATGGGTAGATGGTTAAGAAACTAAATTAATTAATAAGATACACTGCTTTAGAACAAGAAAAATATAGTTCTGGGATTTTTGAATAATATTTGATAGTTTGGAAAAATACTTACAGAAAAACATATAACCTACATGCTGAAAATGACTTCAAGTTTACAAAAACACCCTCAAAAACAAACACATACCTTTGCATAGGAAAATCATGAAGAAAAATGAAACAAATATTAAATATTTTTGAATTGGAGAACTATAGGTTGTTTTTGTTTATTTCAGAATATTATGGAGGTACAAACATTTTGGTTATATATAAAAAATGCCTTTACCTCGCCCCAGACAGGACTACAAGTGTGCCCTTCCCCCATACACTGTGCTCTGAATCCATTAGTTGTGAGTTTACCCACCCCCACCACCTCGCTCCCACCTGAACGGCACCCAGTGAATATTGCTACCATGTGAGCACCTTACTGTTGATCAGTTAGTACCAATTTGATGGTGAGTACATTTGTTGCTTGTTTTTCCATTCTTGTGATACTCACTTTGAAGGATGGGCTCAAGCTCTACTCGGGATAATATAAGAGGTGCTAGTTCACCATTGTTTTTTGTAGTTGAGTAGTATTCCATGGTATACATATACCACATTTTATTAATCCAGTCATGTATTGATGGGCACTTGTTCTCTAGCCTTTCTTTTTTATTTTCTAAGTATTTTTGTAATTTATATGTTATTATTTTAATAATCAGGAAAAACAAACAACCTGATTTTGAAATCTTTGTTATTTCATAAATGAAAAAATGAAAGGAAAGCAACCTGAAACTACAGACACTACTTCCTAATCTCCTCCACCAACTACAGACATCCTCCTCACACATCCTAGAAGCAGGAACTTCTGGTGGTGATATTCGATAGCTCACGGTCAATATTCTTCTGAAAATGGATAATTAGGGTGATTAGCAACACTGAAAGAGAAGAAAGGAAATTCATTTATTAACTCTTTCTCCATGCTGTCAAGAGAGGGCTTCTCTGAAGATTCAGTTAGGATGGGCTCACACCTGAATTCCAGCCACGGCCCTCCCCTCTTTGTACCCAGAGACTCCCACACCCAAGCTCCCTGTTCATGGGCAAACTCCACATACATGCCCAAGTCCCACATTCCCATGCATGTAAGTTCCAGAGTGATGCACGATTTGATTTAGATTATAAATTCTAAGAGGGAAAAGAAGCATAGCTGAAGTTGAAGTCAATCCAGCCCCAGACCACCCCTTGTCCTGAGATTGGGGGATAGTGGTGGTCAGAATCATGTGGCTCTTTTCCACTCATGCATTCAACACTCAAGTGCTGGGCACCCTCGATGACACAGGGCCCCTCCAGTGAAGAACTTTTACTTATGGGGGATACAAGAGGTATCTCTAGTAACCAGACCTGCACAATGTGACTACTGGACATGCAACAAGTTACTGACACTGGAGGGCTGATTAATGCCACGATCCATTTACAGTGCAGCTTGGTGAGATGACACAGCTCAGGAAATGGGAGTCGTGATGGGTAAAGAAAGCCGAGGAAGAGAGAAATTGGAAGAAATGGGTGGTGTGCCAGGGAGGGATGCCACATCAAGGAGAAATGCCGCTGGACCCCAAGGGGAGGAGAGAAGCGGGGCTCCCTGCGACTGCCCTGGGGGCCCTGGGCACGCTGGCCCTCCTGGGCCCCTCCCCCCACAAATGTCAGAATCACAGTCCACGTAGCCTTGGCACAGAGGGAAGGATGGGCCAGGTTGGATTCATTATTACACAGTCATTATTATGTTACTAATTTTCCCTCTGATTTTAACATAAATTAAAGACACAACATTCTTGTGGGCCCTTAAAAGCATCGTGGGAAGTAGGCACCATGGCTCCCAGTCCAAGGGGCAGTGGCCCGGGGTTCAGGACCCCAGGCAGAGGTACCAAGGGCACCAAAAACTAGACACTCAGGTGCAAACTTTGGCAGGTTCTCAGACTCACACTTCTGTGGGGGCAGAGACTGAGCCCTGGAGGAAACCTCTGGTCTGGGGGCTACAGAGAAGCTCACATTTCACCCTTACACCCAAAATCAGGCCCGATTTTCTGATTTACGGAAGCTTGTTCCTCTGTGCACCTGCACGATACAGAAAAAAATCTGAAACAGTCACTTACAATTGGAATCTAGCGTATCGGAAATTTCTGTTGAGGCCATCGATGGCTTTCATGTCCTCTGGAGTCAATTCAAAGTCAAACACCTGAAAGGATGGAGAGACTCATATTGACCTGTGCCCAGGGAGGACGGTCCAGAGGGCAGAGGCGGGAGGCCATCAAGGCACGCATTTCCTTGTCATCAGCCTCTGGTGCACATGGCCTGAGGCACCTTTTGCGTGAGCTCTGCCCTCTCCTCCCAGCCCCTCCTGCTCTGCTCCCCTGCACAAAATAAAGAGACACAACTCATCAATCTATAATTCTGCCAAGAGAACTGCTGGGGACAAAAAAAAAAAAAATCATTTATTTCCAAACATGAGAATGATCTGGGCAAAATGCCTGCTGCCTTGACTTGAACAAAGGTTGTCAATTGTTTTCTTCTTCACACCCCCTGGAACTTGCCCCAGCCTTGGCAGGGGCAAGCCTTGGAACATGGGACAACCCCTCTCTAAGCACCTGTTGGCCTCAAGGAAAAGCATTCCCTGACCGACTGCTTCACCACACCACTTGCTTATTTCCAGCTGTGTTTACTCTTTCCGACAGAAGACCCTTTCTCACTGGTCTTTGTGACTTACAGATCTCGTGTTCAAAGAGTTCCCCCTTTTGAATAAATCTCTTGAGCGTCAGATTTGTTTTCTTTTGACAAGACATAGCCCCTGGTGGAGAGTCTCTTAATAGCAAAACAGAGAGAACGTTGTCGAAAAGTATTAATTTTATTCTTTCCTGCAGGAGACAATTTCATCAAAAACTCAGGACACTATTTAACTATCTACCTATTTAATATATTTTGCTCTCTCTCTGTATCTATCTTTCCATTATCCATCCAACCATCAGTTTACCTGTTATTCTTTTTGAAAATATACTCCAGAAGTAGTATGCTTGTCATGGGGGCATCTATTAATATGTTGAGTTAAATTAAAAAATAACATAAGGAAAAAAATAAGATACTTTTATGTATGGATTAATAATGAAATTTAAATTTACCTACTCAATTTTTCCATAAACTAATAAACTTAATCTATAGCTACATTTTGAAGCAAATACATTATAAACAATAGGTTTCAAATATCACTTTTTAAAGAATATTAAACTTATGATGAAGTTTGTAGCTGTCATCTTAATATGGGAAACAGCTAACATAGTCTTTCAAAATTATTTTAACATTCAAAAGAAATTAAGTTGAAGGACATTGATTGATCTAAGGGGGCAGAGTGTATATGGGGAAGGGTAGTAACTTTACTTATTGGCTACTTAATTTGGTGAGTCTAAAAGCATATATCCAGCGTCCTACATGCCAAGAGCACAGAGAAAAGGTGGTCATCCATGACACAGAGGGGGTTGCTCCCTTCAGGGTCTCACATTTGAGAGAGCACACTGACATGTAAGCCAACAATGGTAAGTTAATGAGGAAAAAACTCACTAATGGAGCCATGCCTAGTACCATGTTGATCATGAAATGTGCTAGGGTCTCCCAGTTGTTTAAGAGAGCAGCTAAATTTATTTGGGTTTGAACTTAAAATACAAATAAGGATATGTTAGGTAGAGAAGGTGAAAGAGAGGAACCCGTGTGCCTAAAGTTCATTACCATATATTGATAGAAGAATTCCTAGAACTGATGAAAATAATGGAGTGGAAATTTGCTTCATGACACAACTAGTAAGGGGCAAAGCCAGGCCTAGAGGAGATAACCTGAGGACAGAGTCCAGAGCTCTCTCTTCCTGCCCTTCCATGCTGCCCCCTCCTGTAGCACACAGGGGGGATGCATGGGAAGGAGTGAGATGTGGTGCATGTGCCCCTGCAGGAAAGACCACCCAGTACAGCTCCCCTGGCTCTCCCTGGACCTGTACCTGGATATTCTCTTTGAGTCTCTTATCACAGAAGCTCTTGGCCAGGACCACCACTCCCCGCTGCAGCTGATAGCGCAGGGCCACCTGGGCTGGGCTTCGATGGTGTTTCTTGGCAATGGCTTTCAAGACTGGCTCCTCCAAGAGAAATGGGCTGTCACTATCCACCCTGAAAAAAAAAAAAAAAACAACAATACAGAATGTGAAGAATTTAGGGTGGTAAATTGAGAGTGTGATGCCCTTTTTCCCCAAATTCCCCAGAGAATTGAGAGTAGAGATGATACAGGATGAATAAAAAGAGTCCCATAAATATTCATGGAGATTCACTCATAATTGCAGGAATCTGTTTTTCTTTTCTTTTTTCTATTTTTTTTTGGACTAGACTTTGAAGGCAAAGGAATCTGGAAACAACTAAATTGTCCATCAGCACATGAATGGATAAAAACCTGTGGTATGTCTATCCATATAATAGAACGTTACCCAGCAATAAAATGGAAAGACCTACCAATAGTGGCAGCTATTAATGCATGGATGGATCTGACAGACATGAAGCAAAAGTAGCCAGACACAAAGGAACAGATAGGATGTCTTTCATGTGAAGTACTGGGACAGACAGAACTCATCTAAAATGAAAAACGAATTGGAAAAGTAGTTCCCTAGAGGTACAGAGGAATTGTCTCAGAAGGAACACAAAAAAGAACATTTTGGGAGAAAGAATGTTTCTGTGTCATGTTAGGGATGTGGGTTACAAAGTATATCATTTTGTCAAAACTATAAAGCTAAGATACATGTATCATACTTTATGTAAATTTTCCTGAAAATCACCTGAAATAATTGTATTTGAGAGGGGTTGAGAGTTGGTAGACATACAGATGAAACCAGAAGGACAGAATGTAGGTGAAATTGAAGCTCAAGGACAGCACATGGGAACTCACTATCCTGTTGTGTTTACTTTTTGGTATTTGAACCTTTCCATAATAAAGTGCTAAAACTTGGTTTTAAAAAGAGTGCTTCATCCTCAATAGAGTTGCTGATATGGGTTAACTCTGATATCTTCTTACCACTTTGGGTCTCTGTTAGATCCCAGTGCACTGTAGGCAACCAGAACAATGTCCTTGGACTTGCAGAACTCCAGGAGTTTGCTCTGGTTGAGATAAGGATGACATTCCACCTGTAATTTTCCAAGAAGAAAAGGTGTCAGAATACATGAGCCAATAACCACATGTCAATTTAAAAAATGCTTTGGAGGAATATCAGTTATCACACTGAATTATCATAAGTACTGTATTTTTCACATTGGTCAATTTTCTCATCACCTTCTGAAATATTAATACCTTTCGATACCATCAGTTGTGAAGTGATATAAGAGTTTTCTTCTTATCATTTTTCTATTAGAATTGTAAACTGATTGTAATCCCTTCTGCTAAAATTGTAGCTATCAAATGCCATTTGTTACTCTATGAGAAAAGATTCCTCAGAGAAATAGCCAATTCCAGTTCTGAGTGGGAAAGTTACAAGCTGAACCTACAAGAATTTTCACTCGAGAAAGCAAAGAAGATGAGAAAGGTAATGAGGCCTGCCAAGGCCCAGGAGCTCACTCGAACAGGCTCCATATGGCCAACTCTGAGTCATTTGAGCATCAACAAGATTAGTAACTACAATGGATGATAATATGGCATATTTTGTGAAAATTCATGAATTCACGTGGCACTGATCACATGGGATCAAGTCTTTAGCTATAACCTTCAATTTTCAGGATGTACAAGAGCATCATGTCAAACCACATCATAAGGATCCATTAGAAAAACCCACTGTGTGGGAATCTTTATGGGACAAATGGCTTAATTTCTCTCATAAATAAACTGAAGAAGACAATGAGGGAGAAGGAGAGCTAGAGTGATGGAGGAAGAGGAGGAAAGTCAGAGGTGAAGGAGGAGGAGAGAAGAGACAGAGGAAGAAAGTGAATCTATTGATTAAAAGAGATTTAAGAGACATATCACCCACATCCAATGTATGGACTCTATTTCAATCACCACTGAAATGAATCAACTATAAAAATGTGACATACTCACATTTTAACACTTGTGATATTTAATGATATCAAGAATTCATTGGTAAATTTTTAGGTGGTATAATGGAATTCTGGCTTTGTTTGTTTAAAGATTCATACATTTAAAAACATATGCTGAAATATTACAGGATAAATGACAGAAAGCCTGGTTCAAAA
The DNA here is from genome assembly GCA_008750895.1 of Mirza zaza. NCBI lineage: Eukaryota > Metazoa > Chordata > Mammalia > Primates > Cheirogaleidae > Mirza > Mirza zaza. The sequence continues at coordinate 42,838 of VSMD01009511.1, read as the reverse complement.
TAGTCCAGAGGTAGGAGCACACACTGTTCAGTGTCCTGCAAGTCAGTGCTTCTTGGGGACAGGTTTGGATGTGAGGTCAAAATTGCCTAAGAGCTGGCATGGGTACATGAGAAGAGAAGAAGGACTTTAGAGTATTCTCTGTACCTTTTTAGAGTTTGATGCAATGTTTACAATCGCAAAATCTTTTAAAAGTTATAAAGTAAATATTTTCATGTTAAATTAGGAAAAACACTGCAAAGTCACCTAGAATCCCACCAGAATCAGACAGCAACTGTAATCATTTTGGTATGCTTAATTTTAGTCATTATTTTGTTTTTAGGATTCAATATTATATAATTTCAAATATGGCATATATAGTGAGTGTTTTTGATTAACATTATTCTTCATAATAACCCCGATTTTGTCTAATTATTCCCCCCTTCCTCCATACTCACTCAGCCTCTGTGTCCCCGGAGAAGCCCACCCATGAATTGGTGATGTGGTCATGCTTTCTCTGTCTCTGATTGGTTTAGGAAAGGCACAAGCCAAAGATACATGAGGAGAAATGTGCCAGACAAGTGCAAAAATTCTTCCTCCACCTTTATTATTTTTTTTTTTTTTGTTTCTTTTTTTTTTTTTTTTTATTTCGGCATATGATGGGGATACAGATTTTAAGGTTTCAATAACTGCCCTTTCCCCCCCTCCCCCCACAAGTCTGAGTCTCCAGCATAAGAATCAGCCCCAGAACATACTCCCTTCGGCTGAACGTGAACAGGGAGACGTAGAGCGCAGCCGCCTGTGGGGACTAGTCCTTCAACAGCAGTGAGGGAGCACAGAGAAAACACCTTCCTTTTGAGAAAGTCTCTCCCAGCTTCTAGAATAGCCAAGCCCCAAACCTTCTGTACGTGAATTGATTTCTTTAGATTTCAAGCCAGTTTGAATCTGGTTTTCTGTTTCTCACAGTTTGAAAGCATCCTAGCTGACAGAATAGCAAGTAATTATCCTGTATGCTGTGCCTGTAATAGGATCGCATAAGCTTTTCCTTTTTGCTGTTAGTCTTCATAATATTCCAGCACAGATCTCCGTGAAGCCACCATAAATGTAATCACTTCCTATTGTTAGGCAGGTAAAATTCTAATGATTTTGGAATAGAAATAAAATTGTGCTTAAAGTACTCTGGTTATTTTTGTATGTATTTTGATTTTCTGCAAAGAGATCCCTAGAAATAATTAGGACATAGGTTATTAATATTTGAATAGTTTTTGTATAATTGACAAAATGTTCTTCAAAAGGCATTAAACTTTACAATGCCAGAAGCAATATTTGATATTTGGCAGGGTTGGGAGTTTCTTTAAAATTTACTTGCTTTAGTTATGAATGATCCACTTCTTCAGTCCCCACTCCCCTTCCCTGCTCTGGCTTTAGCTCTCACCTCTCTGGAACTGCCCTGCTTGGTTTCCCATAAACTTCAGGCCATTAAGTGCAACAACTGTTTCCTATCCCTATAGGAATAGGGATAGCCTGATCCCTGAGGATCAGGCTCCTCAGCAGGACCCACCCACGTCTGGCACCAACCCTTTTACCCTCTTTCTTTGACTTCCTGACACTGCACTCTCCTCACCTTCTCTCCACCTATATAGAGACTCCTGTTCAGTGTCCTGCCAGTCAGAGCCTCTTTGCCTGATCCTAACACGTGGACTTTCCTGCCCTCCCGTTTCATGCTATGAACGATCTCTGGGAGAGTTAATCCATTTCTGTGACTTTAATTACCATCCATGAAGCAACACCCCCAAACTTCTGCATCTCCAGCCTGGACCACCTCCGGGGCTCCAGACCAGTGCTGCCATCTGCCAACCCAGCATCTGAACCTGGCTGTCTCACAGCAACCGCCAACCCACCTCTGGGTAATAGAAATGATGCTCTCCCCACTGAACTCAACCTGCTCCTTCCCTGGAATTTCCTATTTCAGGAAAAGGAACCATCACTGCACAGCTGCCATCAAGTCAGAAAGTTGGAAACATAGCTCAGGAGGAAATGTGTACAGAGCAGAAGGTGAGAGTAGGCCTTGGTGGGCTAAAGACGCACCTGGTTGCAGACGGGCTTGTACTTGAGCCCTGGTTTGTTCAGAATCATCTCCAGTTGCTTGTGATTGAAATTGGACACTCCGATGGACTTGGCTAAACCCAAGTCTTTACACTTCTCCAGGGCCTGGGAGGAAGGAAAGGTGTGGTAGAACTTTAGTAGAGTTTGCTCTTTTCGTTGGTCGTTGTACTTTTTAACAACTGGAAATATGGTTTAACATATAGAATATTAGGCTGAATCCACCACATTTATCACTTGAACATGTATGTCATACTACACTTTCTTGCTGTGCATACATATTTGCCTCCTTGATTCTATTTCATGCACACACAGGAGAACAAATGGATATGAAGATGCTTTTAAATTCCCCCACACCTCCCTCCCTTCAATGCTACCTATTTTGCTGTTAGGCAAGCAACAGTTCTTTAATCACACCATGGCCAAAGGCAAAGGAAACCCTCAGAATTTGCTAGTAGAAGGTTTGTTGCTTCCTCTATTCTAGAATAAACTAAAATAAAAATAAAAAGCCTATGGGGTGGGCTCTTTCAGTGCAGGTCACTCTCCTTTGTGTACAGTCCTCTCTTTGGCTAAGTCAGGCCGTACCTTTCCCCTCCCTCTGTGGTGTGTTTGCCTGACCTGAGATAAAGTGCATGAAACTCCTTTTGCGCTTTCTTTCTGCTGATCCTTTAATAGGGCTCACATCCTCAACCTGATCTCAGGGGTAAATATTAATAGACACTGAAATTAAAAATAGACCTTAGACCTCTTTCACTTTGCACTTGAGAACACTAAGTGCATGTCCTGAGTCCAGGCAATGGCTGGAGCAAAACCCCTTCTCCTCTGGCTCCCCTCTAGTCATTCCTCCCTCACCACACAATGCCTGCTGGGTCTGCAGCAGCACCTACCTCCCATGTGTCAAGAATGTCCACAGTGTCTAAAATGATCTTCCCACTTTCGTCCTTTGGCAGTATTTCCTCCCCAGGCTGGATGCAGAGAGAACAGAGGATAAAGAAGAACATTTTCTCTAAGAATCACCTTTGTGAGACCTAAGGAACTTGGCCACACAACCTTCAGGAGGCTATGATTATTAGTCTGAGTGTGCACATGTGTGTATATCAGTGTGTGTGCACCAGTGTGCACACGTGTGTGTGCATTGGTGTATGTGAGAGTGCTTGTCAGTGTGCATGTGTGTGAAGAAGGGAAGACATGGGGGGAAAGGAAGATCAGAATCATCTCAGAGACTGCAGCAAAAGACTCCCCCCAGTGATCACCATTCTCCTACCCCACATAACCCTCAACTTTAGGAAGAATGAAGTCTTCTAAGGTTGGAACTTATTTCATTTCCAAGGTCAGGCTGCTTTGGAGGATCAGATAACTATTAACCAATGTGTTTAGCTTCAGTTAATGATAAACCAACTCTGAGACAGTGAGGACATTTGGCCTGCTTAGCAAACATCCACTGTGAGGGGAGGTCAGGTCAGGGGAGTCCAAAGGGGTCCCGTTGTGCAGTATGTGCCAGCCCAGGTAGCTCTGTCTCCTCTCTGGACTGAGAGGTAAACACGGGAGAGACCTTTCCCCTAGTAAGGTGGGGATTCCCATGAATCTCTGCAGTCTGGAGTAACTCAACACTCTTGAGTACCCTGATCACTAAGGGCACCCAGACAGGAGCACCTTCGCTCAGACCATTAACTCTGAGTTAAAGGCAATGCCTTTAACTCTCGAAGGTAGGGGCAGTGAGATCATCGAACCTCAATTCCTCTGAAGGCTGGAGAATGATATAAAAAACAGACTTCAGGGTGGAGTTACTCAACTGCCAAAGAGACTCATAAATCATTTAGCAGTTCTGTGCACCTCACTGACACCTCCCTCTGTCAGCAAGATCCCAGTAAACCAAGCTGCAATGAGATAATTGGAGGTGCTAGTAACAGTGAGGGCACAACCAGGGACATCACAAGGAAAATGACAAGCTGACCTTCATAGCACATGGTGCATGCATAATGAAGAGATCCACATAGTCCAGTTGAAGTTTCTTCAGAGATATTTCCAGCGCAGGTTGAACCAATTCTGGTCGAAAGAAAGTAGGCCAAAGCTGCAGTGAGCAAAAGAAATCAAAGTGGCTTAAGATTTCTCATATTTGGGGACTAAAATTAAACATCACACTAAAAAATTGAGGAGTAACAAACCAGTTTGGTGGTCTGAAATTAAGAAGAGCTGGGCTACATTTATGTTACTCAGCATAAATCAGGTCCCAGATGGAATAATGAGATCCACCTGAGCTAGTACAATGTGAAATCTATGAAGAAAACTTAGATGGGGCAGGAAGAACAACCCCAAATGTTGAGGGTTAGGGGAGTTGGCCCCTGAGAGGAGTCAAAACAAAGCAGGACAGGGGCATGGAATCCCCTGTCTGTGTAATAAATTCCTAACACAATTCTGCTGAGAGATCACATCCCATAAATAAGTTGTCATTGATGTAACCCTACACAGCATTCACCAGTAGAGACCTAAGCTCTCTTCGCACTGGAAGCATGGTTTTCTACCTAGGAAAACTGTAGGAAGTTCGGGAAACTCAATGCTGAATTGAGAAGGAATGTATTTGCTAGCCTGGATCCTTTTTGTGTGTAATGTCTCTCCCCCACTTGATATGTCCCTAGAGAATCTGCTGAGGAGTCAAGGGAGTAGACATGCAGTGGCTTGTTCAATCCACACAGCAGTTCCAGAGGGTAAGTGTCATTATTCTCATTTTATACGAATAATGTCTTATGTTTAGAGGAATGGAAGAATTGTTTTCCCCCTTTAACACATTTCAGAGCAAAGCAAGCCTTTTCTGTGTTTCAACAATGTGCCTTTACGATATTAGGAAGGAAATAAATTATTCAAACTGAGATTCCACTTGTTAAAAAATACCATATCTGAACATACAGCGGGCTCTGGTCACTCCCTGCACAGAACGCTCACCTTGGTGGTATAGAATATGTCCTCTCTCTTCACGGTACCATCCGCAATCTTCTCTCGAATGGCCTCTCCAACCTCCTTCTCATTTTGATATGCGTATGCCGCATCGATGTGTCGATAACCTACGTCAATGGCCACTTTGGTTCCCCCACCAGCCTTGCTCTTAGGAGTCTATAAAACAGAGGTAAGAAGAGTGAAGGAATCTGTTTTCTCAGTAGCATTTCCACCAAGTGTTGTCTGCGGGCTCCTGGCTCCTTGCTTGATGGTACTGTTTTCAGTGATAAGACCTGTACTCTGGGGATGTTGACTAAACCCTAGTACAACTTCAAATTGAAATGAATTAGTGAATTGAGCTATACCCCGGAGCCTGGAAAACCAAGTTCCTTTCAATACAAATCAGTCGTATGAGAATAGCTAACAGAAAAACTTCTTTCCATACTGGGAGAGATATTCTATGGTACTCAGTAGAAAGGACAGGTCTATACACACACACACACACAGACACACACACACACCATCACATAAGCAGACACACCCACACAGCACCGCATCAATTTTTGGCTAAGAATTGGACATTAGTCCATAACATCCATCCTTTCCAGATTGCACCCAACTGGGCCCTTCAAGTCATTCATGATTCCTTTCTATTCTACATACCCAGGTACTCTCACTCAGCATCTATGCAACATTTTCAATTGCCTCCTGTGTGCCTGACATCTCAGCCTCTAAATTATCTACAACCAGGGGGCTGGTTTCACATGCGGCGGTTATGTGAGGCTGTCCCTTGGTCAGTATCAGAACTTTTGTGCAAGGTCTGAAAAGAGAACGCCAGAGCCAGATCCCAGAAAACACACACTGAGAGCAGCCAGATGCAGAGCAGAAGCCCAGAGAGCCAACTGCCACTCATCTGCACAGCTGGACACAGACCTCACCTCACCAAGTTGGCATTGCCTGTGGACAAAGTCAGGACCACGACACACGCACGGTCTGTCTCAGACTTCTAATGGTGGACGATCTAATCACCAAATCTGAGATACTGCATTTCCATGCTTCCAGAAAACAGACGTGATGAGACAAAGAAAGGCACGAAGCACACACAGTGGGACGTGCTTCTCATTCCTGCAGGGACACACTGTAAATTGCTGATGGTGTGTAAGGGATTCACATTTACCAGGAAAGCACAGATTGGAGTCTTAAAGAGGCTTCTATTTCACTTCGGACCTTTTGTGTCATCCGAATTGTAAGTCCATGCGTGTATTAATTTTATTCTTGCAAGTGAGGGGATCAAGGCAAATGGGAAATTTGGTCTATTCTCTGGAATTTTTAACAACAGTCATAGAAGTTGCATATACCATACGTAGCTTAAGCTATCATAGTGTATAAAACAAGTGATCATACCATTGAAAACAAACTGGCCTTGTCTGAAGGCTGTTATCTACTGATATTTCATGCCACAGTTCTACCGATTGAACACACTGTTCTCTGTCATAGGGGTGTAATTCTCCAAAAGCAACCCCAAATGCTCCCCCACCTCACCGTGACCAGAGTGTGACACTTTAAGTTCACTCCAGTGACCTGTGTGGATGCAGAATAATATATTTGGTGAAAAGCAGAATCAGGCACTATTGTGACTTTATGCCCACTATGACCTCCTCTTTAAACACCTTATGGTTGAAATCACAGAAGGCTCTTACATGTCAAAAGGTTTGCATGTTTGAAGTTCTCTGGCAAATACTTCAGCCCCAACAGACTCACAGGAAAGTGAGACTCACTGGTATCGCATGATCACATCAACAACCCACCTGGCTCCTTTGCCCTTTGAGTTTCTGACTAAGAGTACAGCAGCAATGGTTAGGGTGACAGAGGAGTGCAGAGACAACAGCCCAAGTTTAGGACTATACAATGCAGGAAACAATAATAAAAGTACTTACTTAAGAGAGTTGATGAGGAATTAAATGAGGTAATGCGTGGAAAATACTTAACATACATGGGAAGCATTGGATATATATTATGTAACATTAATAAGAATAATAATAAGGATCATCCACCCATGAAATTATCAACCCCTGACACGCTAGACTCAACAACTTGCCATCCCACTGAGTGTAAAAAGTTCTCTGTGACCCGGAGGGAGGCAAGGTAGAGACGGGGAACAGAAGCTGTGGTGAGTCCTTCCAAGCACCCACTGTCTGCCAGGTGCAGGGCTCCTGTCTGAGGACAGCTCTTCAGGGCAATGGACACAGGAGCCTTCAGCCCCCTGGGGTGCACTTACGTCGTCAGAGGCGTAAGTGCCTAATCCAAGCACTGGCATGAAGTGTCCATCATTCAGCTTCACGGAGTGACCGAGGTTCCGATCCATCGTTGTTCACAGCCCAGCTGCTCTGCCTCTCTTTCCTTCCTGGTCCTCACTGAGAGCCCAGGAGGAGACAAAGCTCCCGCTCTCTATATTTCCACCAACCACAAGGTAGGCGGGGCTAAGATTACAGCTGCCAAAGATTAAAAAATGAAACTTGAATGGGTCCATTGAATTTCCTCTGATTCTTCCATGTCTCTGCAGGCACAGCTGAGAGGAAAATCATACAGAAATATTTGGATGCTAGAGGACTTTGAAGTTTCTCTTCAGCATTGCTCACACTCAACTCCTAAGTTGAAAAATTAACAATGCCCAATTTATCCTTTATAATTACACCAGACTTACTTTACAAGAAGATAATTATAGGAGACTGGTCATTTGTAAACACTAATTCTGCTAGAGGACCTGAGTTAAGTTCCTCACCTTCTATTTTCTCAGAAATCTCATTAAAAAATACCTTACTAAGAATTTGTTGAAGAAAGCTTGGATGCCTGGTGCCAAGCACAGGTACAACAAAAAGCCCTAGGAACAGCCACCCCTACTGCCATTGCATGGTTCCCCTGCATCAGGGCCCCTTCCACCCTCCCATCTCTCTGTCCTGTTTCCTTGAATCTCTTTGGCAAGAAAAATGTGTCTGAGATCAGGGATAATTTTCTGTATTCCTGCCTTTGTTTCAGCTGTCGTCTCTTTCTGGAAGAGCCCACTCCCCTCCCGCCTGTTTCCAGTGGCCTACGACCTTCTTCCTTGTCCTAAGTGAAGGGGCTCCAGCCTCACATCTTTGGGTCTCCAGTGACCTCCTTGTGCCCCACTTCCTGTGTGCCCTTGCTTCATTACTGCTCATACTCCACTGTTCAAAAGCCACATTGGTGAAATTACGCTCTTAACTAACAAGGAACTTTGGCCAGATAAAAGCCTTAGGTGCTCTAATTACTGTTTCACTGCACCATGTGTGCACCCTGGGCACACCCTGAGCAAACCATGGAACACAGCATTGTAATTTATCTAATTTTCAATCTATCCCTCTGGCTTTAAGGTCAGAATACTGCCTGATTCTATTACTTTATTATACCATTTGGTTGGATTTAGCCCAATAATGTGTCAGCGATAAATTTCATGCATATACACATTCTATTCTGTTGGTAGAACTGTTGAACATATAGGGGACTAATTTCTATGTCAAATCACAGTAACATTTACTGCTAATGGGTATTAATAGTACTCTCACAATATTCATCACTGTCTTGCACTACAAGCTTTCCTGAAGTGGACAGACCCCATTTCTCCCTTTCTTGCCTGAGTCAGCAGTCTAGGGACTTGGTCAGTGGCAGGCAGTGGGCAGGTCATCTTCACTACAGCCATCCAGGACTTTGTGCTCCCTGCTTCTCTGCTCATAAAACTTGCACTGAACATTACCCTAAAAGATTGCTAGAGATGGATGTCATGCCTTCTAGCATAAACTTTTCAGAATCCATCTTTCATTTGACTTTAAAGATGTTTTTCCCTGGCTTCCAGGCATCTTTCCTATTTTCCTAAGCTTTCTCAAAGGCCACCAATGGGCACGGTCCTCCAGCATCTTCCCATCTAGTCCAGAACAAAAGCCAATGTCCTTGAGTAGCCTCAGGGCTCTGCTCCGAGGGTCCTGTCTGACCCCTTCCCTGACCTTGCTGTTCTCAGAACATGCCCAGCTACTCCTGCTGCAGGGTGTTTGCCCTTGAGGATCCCTCTGCTGGGATCCTCTTCTCTCATGTGCTGGCGAGGCTCACTCCCTCCTCCCTGCAGGTCTCTTCGCAGTGTCTCTGTCTCCAGGGGGCTTCCCTGATGACACTGTAATTTCATGGGACCTGATGACATCAACTTCTGGATCCTTGGTGAGGGTGAACATGGCAGTGCTCTTTCAGGGATATTACATGAGAAAGCAGAGAATTGACAAAGACAAAGATGACTCCCAAATGTTGGTCTTTGTGACTGGTAGAAAGGAGTTGTTGTATTGTTGAGATAATTTAAGGTGTAGCAGGACGGCAGGAGCATTAAGGGAGGTTCATCTGGGACATGTTGAGCTGGAGATGCCCATTGGACCCTCACATGGAGAAGCTGAGTAGACAATCGAATATTCCACTCTGGATTTTGGGGGAAAGGGTTGAACTGGAGTTATTGATTTGGGCGTTTGCATCCTACTGATGGTGTTTAAAGCCATGAGAATGTCTAACATCATCAGGAATTCTCAATCCCTGAAGATGAAAAAGAGTCCGAGGGGTATGAGTTGGGGCACCACAGTGCTTAGATGTGAGGACAATGAGGAGAAACCAGTAAAGGGGTTGGAGACAGAGAAGGAAGAGGAAAACCAGGAGACTGATATCATGGAAGCTAAGTGAAGAAAGTGATTTTAGAAGGATAAAGTGTCAACAGTGACAGATGCTGCTGGCAGATTAAGCAAGTCAAGAATGGAGAATTAATTATCCATTTTATCAACATGGAAGTCATTGGGCACCTTATTAAGAACACATTTGATGTTCTTAATACAAGACAAGGAGGAAGGAACCCCAGTGGAATGCGTTTAAGAGGCAGTAGGAATTGGAGGTAATGCATATGAACAAATCTTTCAAAGAATTAAACTGGGAATATATAGAGAAGTGGGGCAGAGTCTGGAGAGTGGTTTTTAGATGGAAAGATTTTACGTTTTTACAGGGAAGATAAAGGAAATGAGAGGCCACAGCACATGAGATGCAATATCTATGAGGATACTGAAAACATTGGAAATGGTGGTGGAATTAGTACTACAAAATGTATCAGAAACAGGTGTTAAAATCTACAGGAAATGATGCAGGGTGCATAACAGCCAACTCTGACAAGGAGAGGCAGTTTTTAGCGGGTGTTTTTGGGGAGCAGAGAGGGACTTGGCTAGCAGAGGCACGGAAGAGAACGGACGCTTGCCATAACTCCATGCTTCCCGGGTAGATGGTGGGAGGGAACCGACACCTCCTCTTAGGAGCACTGCTGGAAAAGCAGGGTTCTCAAGGCAAACTGGAAGACTGGATTGTAGAACAAGGGGGGAAATGGGTGGTATTGGCCAGGAATGTTAACAGCAATTGAGGATTTTGAATTCTGTGATGCTGAGTCACAACTTCAGGGGGAACATCAGCGGGGCTGCAGAATTGAGGGATGTGAGGGAAACAGCGAGAAAGGTGCAGGTGCAAAGTTTAGGGACACGGAGCGTGGGGAATCCGGATGATCTCGGAGTCCCGGGCTGTTTCTATGACTGACATAAACAGGTGTGTAGAGGGTGACATTAACCCTGGAGAGTTGTGCATAAAGGCCCTCTGAACTTGTGAGCCTTGAGGTGGGGCTGTGGAGGGCTTGTGGGCTCTCCAAGAGCAGGCAGAGCTCAGGGACCTGTTCTTGACTCCTGACCATGGAGAAGTGGTGGCCAAGGAGCAGAAGACTGACCCTGGACAGTGATACTCTCTCCTTTCAAGGCAGACATGTCTGGAGAATTGATAGAGGGGAGATTTTGTTCTCTTACAATGAAGTGTAATGTTCCTTCTAAGTGAAAAGAAACCATCTAGCAAAGTAGGGATGGATGCCCACATAGCTTCTCTTTCTCTCCTGCAAGTCAGGGATATTAGAAGGAGAATCTGACAGAAAGAAGCAAGGAAGCTGGAGCACAAACTCTGTCCTCTTCCCTCAGAGGTGAAGGCTCCTGGTGAGGAATCAAATGCAAGAAAGGAGTGACTTTCTGAGAGCCACTGCCTGGGAGAGATGCCAAGCGGAGGGGTGGGGCTGTGTAGAAAAGCCTCAGGGGACAAAGGAGAGGAGGAGGAGCAGGTCTCTCTCTGAATCTGCGTCTGGATGGAGGCAGAGTCAGGATCAGAGAACAGAATACAGAATCAGACACGGGTGAGAGATTTATGAAAGTCCTAGGATATTGTTGGGTGGTGACAATGTTAAAAAGTGTCTTGAGAGAAACAGGGTTATCTAGAGTAAATAGCAACATTTTGTGCAAACATGTATTATGCAACTGCAACACATGTTTCTTATATGCACTCAGTGTTTCCCAGGGACTCTCCCGATCCAGTGCTTCTTATGGAGGAATGATTCCACTCATACGTAGGGACGTGTTCCAGCAGTGCCAGCATATTGGCTATATTAATTGGGGGCCACTGCAGCCCAGGCGTCCCTCAGAAGGGGTCTGTTTGCTGGAGGAAGCTCTTCATGTTGGGTTTCAATGACATAGTTCATCTCACCCTTAGGAGAAAATGAGACACAGATGGAACCTTCCTAAACCTCCCTAAACCTCCCTGCACAGGCTCATAATTCATATTCACCTGTAGACCCTGAGAAGGTGAGCAGTTAAGAAAAATAAAGTAGCTATTACACAAGTAAATACACTCACACAAGGAAAGTTTTTCTCAACACAACTCCTAATGTGCTGAGACACACACACAGTTTCCCATCCACTCCACTGACCAGCAGCCCCTACTGACCCTTGGACTGTGCCCAGTGGCTGCTACTGGGGTGGAAGGGAAGGGGGAGGGAAGGCAAGAGACTTGGCTGCAATGGCCTCAGGCATCTCGGTATCGGCCTGTGGCCATGCACTGTTGCTTCATTGCCATTTTCAGGACAATGTTTGCTACTTGTAGAACTGTTATTTATACTTTCCTTTCCCTTTTCTTACTGGCATGCCAAATGCACATACCTTTGTAGGTGCAAAGGGAAATTGGACATGGACATGGCCAGGAGAGTCCCGCAAATATGCGACTCCAGGGAGGGCCAGGTAGATGAAAGAAGTTTTTATACCACCCTAAGGCTGCAGGAGGAACAGGGCCTTGGGGTTTCTTGGGTGAGCTGGAGGCACAGGATGTGGGAGACTGAGGGAGGCGGCAAGGGACACCCAGACCATCTGGTTATGCAGATGTACGTCTCTCTTGTAATCTCGGAGCCACTGGCAAAGCAGTGGCTTTGGTAAAAAGCTACAAAATGGTGGTGGTGGTAACAGTTCACCTGTCAAGGATTTTAGTCTGTTTCTCCTGGGAGTTCTTCTTTCCTCCCTGCAATAAGGCAGATAAGAGGGCCTTGGAGAAAGTGTGTCTGAGTCAGCCGATCACTTCACTGACCCAGATTTCCTCTACAGAGGCAAACCTCCCCTACCAAGGACAGGTTTGCAGAGCTGTTCCTGTGTTTGCATCCCCTCTGAATAGCCATCTGAAAACATGCCAAAGAAATCTCTTTTGCGGGTGGTGTGTTTTGATTTCCTTCACCTTGTACGATAACCCTTAAAAGCATGAGTGTACCATGAGATCCTCAGACCTGCCACCAGAGTCCTGTGTTCACTGTGAGTCAGCAATATTTGACACAGAGGAGGAGGGAATTAATGCCACCAACATATTTTCAGATGATCTCACTTGGTGAGTGCGAATGTGTAATGAGGGACAGAGTGAGAGACAAGTGTCTTTGGGGAGAGTTTTCATAGCAGCCTCTCTAAGCAATTTTATCATTATATCTAATTTTAGTTGGCTAATTAATTTCTTTCTATTTTTTTTTTTTTTAGTAGAGACGGGGTCTTGCTCTTGCTCAGGCTGGTTTCGAACTCCTGACCTTGAGTGATCCTCCTGCCTCGGCCTCCCAGAGTGCTAGGATTACAAGTGAGCCACCATGCCCGGCCCCTATCAGTTCTTGAGGAATGAACTGTCCCCTACTGCACAGACAGACATGGTAACTAAGCATTGGCATATGGCTGGGCCTGCTTCCGCACCAACACGCATTTTCCTAGTAAAGAATCAGGATGTTCCACCCCAAAATATGCCTGTGTGTTGTAAGAATTATATTGAACTGAAGGCATTACAGATCCTGAAATCCCTGTCTAACAGCAAAGCCTCCCAAACAAACTGTGAACTAAAATAAAATTTTAAGGCTCACCTTCCACAGGCTGACTAAATGGACTCCCTCATGGCCAAAGGAATATCCTAAAACTAAACTACCTGCCAAGAAGAAGGAGATCAGACATGCCTTATCACACCCCCCCTCCCTTCTTGGGGACATCCTTAGTAACCCGTTAACAGGCCTAGAGGTATGCAAGACAAACCTACAGGTCCCCAATTTACAGACAAATCTGTGTTCCGGTGGCTTATCTCTGATAACAGCTCCTTATGTCGAAACATTCCAAGCCTTTAGACAAAGCTTTATGTCTTTAACCAATTATAAGCCAAAGAATCTTTAAACCTACCTAATAACCTGTAAGCCCCTGCTTTGAGTTGGCCCACCTTTTTGGGCCAAGCCAATGTATGCCTCCCATGAATGGATTTATGACTTTATCTGTAACCCCTATCTCCCTAAAATGTATAAAACCAAACTGTAACCTAACCACATGGAGTCCACTTGCTCAAGGCTTCTTGGGAGTGGCTCTAGGTCATGGTCCTCAAATTCAGCTCAGAATAAACTTCTTTCAAATATTTGAGAGTTAGGATTTTTTTCATCCACAGAACTCAATTGCCATAAGCCCTCTCCCTGGGAGCAACTCCAGTCTCTTTCTCACACAGCTGAACTGGGCCCCACACCCAGACACTGACACAAGACTATCTTCTCTCCCAGTTATGCTTCTAAGGGCCCCTTAACCTTTCAAAAGGTCATTTCATTTTGCAAAGGTGCTTTTTATCCTCCTCCCTTTCCATTACTAAGTTAGGTAAAGAGACCCTGAACCCTAAATCCGTTTGGTTTACTCACATCTGAGTGCTCCCTTGTGCATGCACAGTGAACGTGTTCACAAACTTTTGTCCTCTGAGTCATCTGTTTGTTCTCTTTTAATTTAATTGTTTTCTTAAGTTAATGAACTTAAGATAAGTAGAAGGAAAATGACTTTTGTCCTCTTCTACAGCTCAGAGGACTCTGCAATTTCTCCAGGTCGGGCTTATGCAAGTCACCTGCCCTCAGTTCCTAGCAGCTACTGAACTACAATAGGAAAAACCTGTGCTTAAGATGCTGGTGTCATCCCAAAGACCACCAGGGTATCCAAATAGTAGAAAGGAGAGCTTTACTGGTGATATTTGTTTGCAAACCTGGGAGAGGGAATCTGCAGTGTGGAACAAATGTGCTCTCTTTAAAGAAGGAAAGGGCAGGTTGGGTTTTATGCCTAACAGGGTCTGTATCACACAAGAGAGTCACACACATTGAACAGGGTTGGGGGACCCTGTTCAATGTATTTATGATGGGAGCCAAGTGAGTGCACAGTGAGTACACGGTATGTAACACACAGCCCATGTTCACTTTGGCGCAGGGATATAGCATTAAAATGAGATGGAGGCCAGTCATGGTGGCTCAGGCCTGTCATCCACACTCTCTGGGAGGCTGAGGCTAGAGGATCACTTGAGGTCAGGAGTTCAAGACCAGCCTGAGCAAGAGTGAGACCATGTCTCTGCGAAAAATAGAAAAATTAGCCAGGTATGGTGGAGCATGCCTATAGTCCCAGCTAGTAGGGAGGCTGAGGCAGGAGGAGAACTTGAGCCCAGAAATTTGAGGTTGCAGTGAGCTGTGATGATGCCATTGAACTCTAGCCAGGGTGACAAAGCAAGACACTGTCTCAAAAAAAAAAAAAAAAACCAACACAAAACAAAACAAAAAAAACCCCAAAAATGTGCAATTTGTTCCTTTATGTCGAAAGGGAGACTATTGGACTCAAAAACTGTTTGTGAAAAGACTCCATAGCTGGTTGAACCTGGCTTGTGGTCTACAGTTGTTTATCAGAAGAGAAAGTTTATGAAGTTGGTCCTCTATCTAATCAGAGTTGTGGTGCTCTGGGTTATAAATCAGAGTTAGAGGGGGTCTGGTCGCTCCTAGTGTTAGGGAGTGTAGCAAGACTGTGGTTCTTATAGCCACAGGAATTTAAATATTTGCTGTGCCAGCCAGGTCCTGAACTCTCCAACCATAGGTAATCTTGGTTTCCTTAACTTAGGGTCCCTCTTAGGTGATAAAAGGGTGAGGGGTGTCTCAGATCACACTAGGGAAGTTGTTAATTACGCAATGTTCTGGAAAGGTGGTATTTGTTATTTGCACATTTGCTTCCTGATGTTTATGTTGCAAAACCTCAGAAATGCTGGACAAGAGATTTAATAAATAAAATGATTTAAAAATTAAAAACCCAATTTTATAAGCCTCGTCCTAATCAGCTTGTATCAAAACATAGAGCCTGTGGAACTCAGAGCAAGTGCAGCAAGCCAGGTATGTGTTCTCAGAAGCTCTAACATGCCACCAAGTTCTCTGTTCACTGTGAGTCAGCAATATTTTCCAGCAAGGGAGGGTGGAGTTAATGCTATCAAGTCATAGATGATAGGACGATCTATCGTGGTAAGCGTAAATGCTTGAATGGAGTGTGGGGTGGTAGACAGATATCTGTCACCTGACAATGGATGGGCCTCTTCTACCCTTCACCTCAAACCGACCTTCTGAACCTCATCTTTTCCTGTTTAACCCTGAGGCAAATAGTCACTGGCTTCTATAGAAAACATTTTCAAGTTGCTACACTGTCTATAAGCAACAGTAACAATGTTTAAAACTTTCTGGGCCCTTGCTATACATATGAATAAGTATACATTAATTGTGTATCCAAAATACAATCCCTGTGCTAAGGAGAAAACATAATGAGGAAAATACTGGAAAATAAACTCACCAACAAATACTGTCTTCTACTGATGCCTTACATTTAAAAGTTGGGTTAATTTTTGATTCCAATCAAAACATCTTGGCATTTATGGGTAATGTTTAGAAAAATCAAATTCATAGCCTGGACTGACAGATTAAACAAACAAAAACACCAGAGCTTTGTCTTCCCTTTGTCTTCAGAAATCCATCCAGAAGGGAAACACTGCATTCCCAAAACAGGACAAAGCAATCAGCTGCCAGGCTCTTCAGAATAAAGTGTTTAGTTGAGTAAAGAACTGCAGAACTGAGATATTAAGGGTCCCACTAGAACAGTTTGTAACAAGCAGGAGAAGGAAGTGAAACACAGAGTCTGGGAATGAGCCATCATTTTCTCAGCTGGGACGTTCTTGTTCCTTCTCTGCTTAAGGATTCTCCTCTCCTGACTGTCCTGTGGCCAGGCCTGTACCTGCCCCTCCTCTCTGTGAGAGAGAACTGCTCAGCACTCTTTGGACAAGTGATTTCTCATTTGGTCCTTAAAGTTGGTCCCAAGAAAATTCCTTTTGAGAAGAAGCACAGCATGGGGCAAATTCCTTATGCTAACGAGATTGCAAAGACAGGGAAATCTCATTCCTTTACTCAGCAAAGCAGATAGAATCCTCACATGGTCTCAAGATAAATAATAACTGCTCCTCAGGCAAGAAAGTTTAATACTACCATTTTCTATAGTCTTTCAGTGCTCAGTCCTAAATTCTGCTGGTAATTGGGGTAGCCATCTCTGCCAATCACCATCATGGGTGGGTGGGTGGGGGAACAAAAACAAAAACAAACTTTCCTTGGAGCAGGGCACCCAGGGAGATAGAACTGTCTTCCTTGATGTTTGCATTTCTAAGAGTTGGCTCTCATTCTCTTAAGAAAACAAACCTAGGTTGTAATAAGTAATTCTGGCAAGACAATTAGTCAGCTTTTAAAAAGATTTACATGCATTATCAAGGATTTGAGGAGGATTTACAAATGTAATTTTTCTCAAGGAAATGCTCTAAGAAAAGGGTAGAGGTTAAAAGGTCTTTATCCCTTTTGGCAACAGAGAAAACTCAACTTTTTAAACTTTCCCTTACATTTTTCTAGAAATGTGAAGACCAAACAAACATGATTTCAAAACAGAAAGGCTTTAAGGAGCAGAACTGCAGTTAATGTTCTCCTCCCTAAGGCAGATACTTGGCTGATATTTTAATTATCAAGTATAAGTGTTTATTTTGACTTACCAGAGAGTTTGGTAAGTAATTTATTCACATTTTTAAGCCCCCAAAGATTAGCTTGCCGCTCAGTAGCACTACAACCCAGAGGTAAGCGTGGTTTTGCTTTGCTGCTTCCCAGCGTTCTGGAGCCTTGAACTCATGACAGCCAGAAACAAGCTCTGTGATTGCTGAAGTCAGAGGTGCACAAAACATGAAGCTAGTTGATATGGTGCGGACAGGCGTCATCAGTAAGATACTACAGCAGTGGGTTCAGCATGAGCTGAACTGAACTGAACCACCATCTGCACACAATGACTCAGCCTTTCAAAGGGAGAATGAGGGACAAGGCCAGTGAGTAGAGACTCGGTGGAGCCAGGGAAGGGAAAAATTACAAAAAGCAGCAAGGGAGTGGGTGTTCCCTGTGATTAGTTGCTCACTGGTGCTTATGGAAGTTGGGTTCATGCCCTCCCACAGAGGCTGTGACACAGGGGCCCTGTCTTCAGGGGTTGTTGCAATAAACAGCACATTCTCTGGCAGTCTTGAGTTTCCTCAGGAAGGCACTTTCAGGGGACTAGGTCATCGAGGGGTGTGGTCTTGGACTGTTAGCGCCTATGTTCCTGTTTGTTCAGATCTTTACAGAACAAGGTTTAGGCCTCGTCAAAAAGAGGCTCAGAGGAGCCTGAGTAGAGGTTGGTTGTTGGGGGCTGATTCTGGTGTTATGCCTTATACTAATCATTCACTACAGCTTGTAATGTACGTGTGCTGCCTGACGCAGCGGTAGTCAGCATTTTCTTCAGACACAGTTGGTGCCTTGAGACTTGATAAGAGGCCTGAGTTGTTGCACATAAGCAAATGCTCCCAACTCCCACACGGAGGACCCCTGTGGTGGGAGTCTGGAGGCCATGAGAACAAGAAGAACTCTCCCAAGAACTGGCCCCTGATTGATGGTTGGTAGTCAATGACGGGTAAGAGTCCCCATGGAGGGAGGCGACCTAAAACAGGCACAACCTGGGGAAGGGGGGCGTGGCGGGGAGGAGTCGCCGCCTGGGATTGAGACCAAGAAGCACTTCAAATGGCTGTATTGTTTTATGTTGCCTATCTTGGCCTTGGCTTTTGAGCTCTGTCCGGCACCTTAACTTTAGTAACCGTTTTGAGGTCTGAGACCATGGGAAATTGTTCCCTTTTGAAACAACTCCGGAATTGACTGATATCGCTGCTATGCTCAGATGCTCATGTACAAGGAACTAACCCTGGGTCTGGGGGGTATAAAAATAAAGTGACTGGTGCATTGATCACTCGAGTCATTGTCATGTCCACGTGTGTCTGTGTTGTTATTTTATGTTCTGTGTCATCCCCCGTCCTGTAATTGGGCCACGTCAGTTGGTCAAGAGGAGAATTTTTGTCACTGTTCTTAGGGTAGTTTTTGCCTTATTCAGTGAGACTCATGAAAAACTTGTCAAATGTGTTTCCACCACTGCCTGGTGCTTCCAGTATCTCTTTGTCACATTTGATTTGGGCCTCACACTCTTTGATATTTACTATCATTATCTAGAGAGGGAATGCACAGAGCCCATGAGAGCCGGCCTGGTCTCTGCCCACTGCCCTCTCTTCTCTCTTCCTCTCTCACTCCTGCTCCGTTGTCCTCCCACCTTCTGCCCTGGGATGACAATGCACAAAGGCCTTCACCAAATGTGGATGCTGCACTCTTGGACTTCCCAGCCTCCAGAACAGTGAATGAAATAAACTTCTGTTACTTATGACTCTCCCAGTCTCACATAGGCTTTTATAGCAACAGAAAAAGGACTCAGACTCACCCACATAATCCTCCCTGGAATCCACTGTGAATTGACAAAGGGAAACCG
This sequence comes from Mirza zaza, assembly GCA_008750895.1. Taxonomy (NCBI): domain Eukaryota; kingdom Metazoa; phylum Chordata; class Mammalia; order Primates; family Cheirogaleidae; genus Mirza; species Mirza zaza. Next base: position 23,744 of record VSMD01009511.1, on the reverse strand, counting down.
TGGCATACCAGCTAGAATGACCCATTTCACTCCTACTTCACCATGTCACACAAGAAGAGCAGACAAAAAGATCACCTTTCAGGGTTCTTAAGATGACCCCTGAAAAGTCTGGTTAAGTCCTTGCCTCCTTTTCTCTGGGAGTCTTAGTGCATTCACTCTGCCATAACAAATTACCATAGACTGGGGTGTCTTGCAAACAACAGATATTGATTTCTCAAAGTTTAGGAGGCTGGCAAGTTCAAGATCAATGCACCAATAGATTTCTGTCTGGAGAGGGCCCACTTCCTGGACCATAGACAGCTGTATTCTCACTGTGTCCTCACAGGACAGAAGGACTGAGTGATCTCTCTAAAGCCTCTTTTATCAGGGCACTAATCCCATTCATGAGACTCCATCCTCATGACCTGGTCACCTCAAGCCTACCTTTTAATATTGTTGCCTTTGGGGCCAGAATTTCAATATATGAATTTAGGGGGGACATAAACATTCCACCCATTGCACTTGAAAGAGGCAGGCCATGAGAGCAGGGCCATCCTAAACAACCAGTCAGTGTTCTGGGGCTGCCTCTGCCCCTCACTCTTGGGCCTTGCCCCCATCCCAGCCAGAGCCCTCATGCTACTCCAGGCTACTTCTCCCAAATTTTGCATTTGGGAGCAAAAGGCTCTGAGCAGAGGCTCTGGCTCCAAATGGCATCTCCTGAGACACACTCCTTTCCCTATAAGATATGACTATGCTCCTGTCAAGTCCTGAAAATGTTATTGTAAACTATGACGGCAATATTGCACACTATAATTAGTGATAAGAACAAATAATACTCATTTTGATATGGTCTGATGGGCTGTAAAAGTGCTGCTTATAAAATTGGAGGTTTTGTTGATTTTATTCATTAATTGGGCCCCTGTGTATCTGAGAGTTGCTAAAAGTAGTTGGGGTGAAAGCTGCTTTCTACTTGTTCCCAAAAATCTAAGTCTGTTCTCTTCTAAAAGCTGACATATGTACACACCAGTAAGAGTTTCTCAATCAAGTATGAATAGATCTATCCTTGGAGAAAATTTCACCCTAATGTTTGTAACTGATTGACTAAAATCATTATACCATGACTGTAAAATTTTGTGATTTTCCAGGACTTCATTATTTTCCCTAATGGAAAGTTGGGGGATCTTTATCAAGGTCTGACAGCCTCATTCCTTCTTAACCTGGAAGCCACACATTCACCTCTCTGACTATGTGAACTGTATTTTAAATTTCTGTAAATTGATGTTGTAGCACCTACAAAATGTCCAAGTAAAGCCTGTTCCCAAGTAAACTCTGGTTTACCTGAAACATCTAGAGACTTTATATTACCCTCAATCATACCAGGTAACCATTAGAGTGAACATGAATTTTGCAGGGGTGCCCCCTTCACGCATGGCTAACCAATCCTCAACCCGCTTAGCTGGCCCTGCCCATTCCTTCCTGAGGAGGATGAAGGGAACCACAGTCTACTTTCTCTCTCTGCATCATTTGTTCAGATCTTATTTTATGCCTTCAAGAATCTTTTATAGTTCTTTGCTGTGGAAACTCTGTCATGCTTGACTTTGTTCCTAAGTATTTTGAAGATGTTATCATTGGAATGAATGCAGTATTTTCCCTATTTCCATTTCTAGGTGCTTTTGCTCAAGTTTTGTGTATTTGTTTTGTATCCAGCTATAAAAATCTCTAGCTTATTCAAGTAATTGTTTTTCACTAAAATCTCTTGGGTTTTTTAATTGTGCAATCACATTTAATAACTCACCAATTATTTTCTTTTGTTATTCTGTTTTGCAGCCTCTGAGACAGTTTTACTATAGTCAGTTCTAAAGTATGTATTTTTTCATAGTTTAACATCACTAATTGATAGTATCTTTATAATTAACATCATTTTTTTCTTTCTTACACAAAAGAATGCTCTAATCTTCAATTAATAGTGTCTTGGGCTTGATGAAAAAGTCATAGAAATTTTAAAATAGAGAAGAGATCTCTTTATTATCAGATTTTAACTAAACATTTTGTTGTAGGAAAAGTTACTGTTTTTGGTAAATTATCTTTCTTTCCACGTAAAATGTTTTTAAATTTATATTTTACTTACAGTTTTATTTGTATAAAATAGCATTAAACACCTATACATGACTTTTTGCTTTCATCCTTTTTTAAATGTATTGGTATAATGGATTATGTTGCTATTTAATAGATGTCCTGATATTAAATGATGATTATATCATTAACAAAAAAACTTTATTAGCATATTAGATTATTTGACATAGTTCTGGATTCTATAAGGTAATGTTTTTCTTTTGGAATTATGCATCTAGGTTTATTAGTGTAATTGAGCTATAGTTTTCCTCTCTCTTTTTCTGGAATCATTTTTAGGTCTTGTTATCAGTTATACTGGCCTCATAAAATGATTTGAGAGCTTTCCCTATTTCTCTACAGCCTGGAGTACCTTAAATAAATTTAAAACCATCTTTTCATTAAAAGAAAATGCTCTCAAAATTTTTGGCCTTAGGATTCATTTATACTCTTAAAAATTATCGAGGGTTCCCCCACCCAAAGCTTTTATTTATATGTTCTATATCTACTGATATATACCACATTAAAAACTTAAGCTGAGAAAATTTAAAATATTTATATATCAATTCATTTAAAAATAATAAGCCTATTACATTTGACATAAATATTTTATAAAAATCACAATCTTTTCCAAAACAAAAATGATTTAGGGAGAAAAGTGGTATTGTTTTATATTTTTAAAAGTCTAGTAAGTAGCTTAATAGAAGACCACAAGACTCTCAAATCCGCTTCTGTATTAAATCTTCTGTGATATAGTTTCTTAATATTATCATAAAAGTACTCTTTATCTCATGCCCCCCACAAATGATTTCAGGGACCTCTTAAGTCCCTGGACTGCACTTCGAGAAAACTGCTTTAAAGTTTAAATAAAATGAACTCCCTATAGTAATTGGTCACTAGGGAACCTGGCTCTTTAATATTTGAGATTAGACAGATGTGCTGTAGTGAATATAAGTGGTCCAAGAAAAGAAAAGTGGTAGGCGAAAGCAGCACAAAAACTACTTTCAATTACTGTGAGGAAAAGAAAGTCCGCACAAGTGATACAGATAAGAGTTCATGAAGGAAGCCTGGTTTTGACACAGTGTGGGGCTGAGATTGAACCCGTCACCCTGGCAAGATGCTTTGCCTTAAGTGTCTGTGATTAAGAATTTGAGTGTGAATTAAGATACTTGTACCCTTGGATTTGTCTGGAATATGCAGGGACCAAATGGAAAAATCCCAAGGAATACTGGCCTAGATTTCATAAAAGACCTATTCTTGAATCAGTTATTTTAACCATTAGGTAAAGTATATAATTCGTCTCTACTGAAGCAGTTGTCCAATCCTTCACACATCGTTGTGTCTAGAAAAGTAGCCCTTTAAGATGGCAGGCATATTTGGAGCCCTGATGAGAGAAGAGGTAATATTTCTCTTACAGAATCTATACACACAGGAATTACTTTACTTTCTGAACTCGCTTTCTTGCTATAGGAAAACTAGAAGGTCGTGCTAAGAGGAATGAGAAACAGAATGTAAGTAAGCCCAATCTCAGGTCCCCTGGAGGAGTGTGCAAGTGCCAATGGTGGTGAACTGGGCTGGGCCATCCCCTACCCCCTAACTGCATGGGGAGAAGCGAAGCCAAGCCCAGAGGGAACCTGATGGTGTGTCCCTGTGCAGGCCCGGGAGCGGGGCGCAGGGGCGGGGCCACCCCCTGGAGGCCGGTGGAATGCTTCCTGGGGCTGGCGTTGCAGGCTGGCGCGCCGCTAGTTACCGCAGCCTGGGCTAGTGGTGCATAGTGTCTCCTGCGGTCCCTGAGGTCGCTGTGCTTAAGTCTCCTTGGCAGCAGCCCCTCCATCTCTTGGCCGAAGCAAAGGCCGCCAGGGCTCCAGGCCAGTGCACTGTCTGGGGCGGGGCTCCAGGGTGACCCCTTGCCTCAGCTGCTTATAACTCAAGGAATGACAGGAAACCAGCTCCCTCCCCTTGGAAGCGCCATCGTGCAATCTCCTGTATCAGGTACAGAATTTCTCGTGAGGATAACAAAAATGTTTTGGGTATAGAAGTGGTGATGGTTAGACAGCATTGTGAATGTATTTAATGCCACTGGATTATATGATTATGAATGGTTAAAATGATACACATTATATATATTTTGCCACGATTTAAAATATAGTGATTTATAGAAAGATAATTATAGACCTAATAACTATGTCTACTAATCATATAGAGTTTGGCCCACAAGCCTAGAACACTGCCTAAGTTTTTGTATAGCCCATGAGCTAAATATGGTTTATATGTTTTTATTTTCAAGTCAGACGGGTAATGTGCTGACATCATAACAAGGACTGAGGGAGGCACATCTCATGCATGCTCCTGAAAACCCCATCATCATGCTTATGAACTACAAAAGGATCTGTATACATTTTTTTAATGGTTGAAAAAATGTAACCTTGACATTTGTGGTTTTAATTTGCATTTCCCTGGTGATTAGTGATGTTGAACATTTTTTCATCTGTTTATTGACTATTTGTCTATCTCTTTTGAAAAGCTTCTGTTCATATCTTTTGCCCACTTTATAATGGGGTTGTTTGTTTTTTTCTTGCTGATTTGCTTGAGTTTTTATATAATAGATTCTGGTTATTAGTCCTTTATCAGACGCATAGCTTGTGAATATTTTCTCCCATTCTGTAGGTTGCCTATTTGCTCTGTTGATTATTTCCTTAGCTGTGCAGAAGCTTTTTAATTTAATCAAGTCCCATGTTTATTTATTTTTATTGCTGCTGTGATTGCCATTGGGGTTTTCTTCATAAACTGTTTGCCTGGGCTGATATCTAGAAGAGCTTTTCCAATGTTTTCTTATAGAATTCTTATGGTTTCATGGCTTACATTTAAGTCTCTTAATTAATTTGTGTCAGTGGTGAGAGATATGGATCCTGTTTCATTCTGCATGTGGCTATCCAATTTTCCCAGCACCATTTATTGAGCAGGGATTCTTTTCCCCAGTGTATATTGTTGTCTGCTTTGGCAAAGACCAGTTTTCTGTATGGACCAAAGTTTTATAGACTGCTGAAATTAACTTGGTATTACTCTAAACTAGATTGTGTTAAGACACCAGGACAATCGCTAAGAAAATACCTCAAAATTATAGTAAAATTAACTATAGGATAATTAAAATAGTATACTAGAAAATACCTACTGTTATGTAAATGACCCCAAAATAGTCTCCCTGTATTGGCATATAGGTTGCTTATTTCTTTGCTGCAGGCTGAGCCATGTTAGTTCCAAAGTCCATTGGCACCAAACTCAAATTTTTGCCCATCCACAATATTTTATAAGATAGTCTAGACAAGCATATCTTTAGCCTTTCAGAGTTTTCCTGATTTGCATACTTCACAAAATCTCACCCCACATCTTCTGGCCATTGATAGTGACTCATGGGTGTAAGACCCTAACCTGCCTTGGTCTTTTGGAGCTCTCTAACTCAGAGAGTTCCCGCTGTGCTGCTGGGTGACATCACCTAGACACGTTAAGTTCCTTCTCTGATCCTCCTCTCTCTTTGGAGTCCTTTGATCTATTCCCCTTCTGAGCAGTGACCATCCATGCTCTAGTCTCTGGACTCACTCTTTTTATTATTTTTTTTTTTGAGACAGAATCTCACTTTGTTGCCCAGGCTAGAGTGAGTGCCGTGGCGTCAGCCTAGCTCACAGCAACCTCAATCTCCTGGGCTCACGCGATCCTCCTGCCTCAGCCTCCCGAGTAGCTGGGACTATAGGCATGTGCCACCATGCCTGGCCAATTTTTTGTATATATATTTTTAGTTGGCCAATTAATTTCTTTCTATTTTTACTAGAGATGGGGTCTCGCTCAGGCTGGTTTCGAACTCCTGACCTTGAGCAATCAGCCCACCTCGGCCTCCCAGAGTGCTAGGATTACAGGCATGAGCTACCATGCCCGGCCTCTGGACTCACTCTTGCTGTGAGGAACTTTCACCTACATGCAAACCTGTTTGAGTGTTACCCAATAAACCTTGTATATTCTTCTGCCACCTTACACGCACACCTTTTTCCTAGGTTAGCCACAACATCCCTCAAACCCCTACACTTACTTAACAGAAAAGGAAGCAGTGATGGAGGCGGGGGTAAAAAAAGACAAAAGACATCAAAGGCAAATAGCAAAGCAGCACATATATATCCTACATTGTCAGCAATGTAAATGTAAGTTGATGAAAAAATCAATCAAAAAACAGAGTTTCTAACATAACCTTAGCACTTGTACCCCCATAATTCGCTAAAATAAAAAAAAGGAAAAAAAAACCCAGAGTTTCTAAAATGGATATTTAAAACAAAACCAAGTATGATCCAGTTGTATGCTCTCTACCAGCAGTCCCCAACCTTTTTGCACCAGGGACCAGTTTCATGGAAGACAATTCTTCCATCGACAGGGGTGGGGGCAATTGTTTGGGACCATTTGAGCGCATTGCATTTGCTGTGCACTTTATTTCTATTATTATTACATGGTAATATAAAACTAAATAATTATACAACTCACCAAAATGCAGAATCTAATGTCACTGCTGATCTGACTGAAGGTGGAGCTCAGGTGGTGATGCGAGCAACGCTGTCAACCAGCCAGACCTAACAGACATATCCAGAGCATTCCATCCTGCAACAGAAGAACACACAGTATTCTCGAGTGCACATGGAACATCCGCCAGTAGAGGTCACACATTAAGCCATAAAACAAGACTGAATGCATTTTAAAAGATTATAATCATGCAAATAAGTTTTTTGACTAGAGTGTAATGAAATTAGAAGTCATCGACAGAAGGTAACCTGAGAAAGAAAATATGTGGAAATTAAATAGCACACTAGACTGTTCTAGTAAAAAATTAGAGAAAATGCACATAATTAAAATCAAGAATGAAAAGGGGAACATTGCAATTCCTCTTAAAGATAATTTAGTTGGAATGAGAAATTCCTGGAAAAATACAAAATACTAAAACTGGTTCAAGAAATGTTAGATAATCTGAATGGACCTATAACAAGTAAAGAGATTTAAATAGTAACATATATTTTTTTAAACTCACGAAGAAAAGATCAGACCCAGCTGGCTTCATTGCTGAGTTCTATGAAACATTTAAAGAAGAATTAACACTAATCTTTCTCAAACTGTTCCAAAAACAGAAGAGGAGGGAACATTTCCAAGAACTCATTCCTAGAGACCAATATTCTCAGATACCAAAACCAGACAAACAACACAAGGAAAAGAAGACTAAAGAACAAAATATTTTATGAATATAGGTATAAAAATAATTAACAAAATACTAGCAAACTTAATCTAGCAGCATATAAAAGGATTACCATGACCAAGGCAAACTTATCCTAGGAATGCAAAATTGGTTTAATATCAAAAAAATCAATTATTATATTATACTTTAAAGGGGTGATTTTATGACATGTCAATTATATCTCATTAAAACTGTTATTTAAAAATATAGCCATCAGGCCGGGAAAGGTGGCTCACGCCTGTAATCCTAGCACTTTGGGAGGCTGAGGTGGGCGGATAGCTCGAGGTCAGGAGTTCGAAACCAGCCTGAGCAAGAGTGAGACCCCGTCTCTACTATAAATAGAAAGAAATTAATTGGCCAACTAATATATATAGAAAAAATTAGCTGGGCATGGTGGCGCATGCCTGTAGTCCCAGCTACTCAGGAGGCTGAGGCAGAAGGCTTGCTTGAGCCCAGGAGTTTGAGGTTGCTGTGAGCTAGGCTAATGCCACGGCACTCACTCTAGCCTGGGCAACAAAGCGAGACTCTGTCTCAAAAAAAAAAAAAAAAAAAAATATATATATATATATATATAGCCATTGTGCTATTTTTTTCCTTCTACAGGTTTCTCTTAACAAAGAAGAAAAGCAGTGTCTGTTTTACAGGAAGAGTGAAAGATGAATCATATCGTACCCCTTTCTATAAAACTGAATGATGGATACTTCATGCCTACACTGGGGTTAGGCACCTCTGCTCCTGCTAAGGTAGCCATATGGTGTTGGGCATGGGATGGCACTGGGTAGCAGACATAGTTCCTGACCAGAACCAGTCACTGTGTGAGTTTGGGAAATTCATGCGAGTCTCACTTTCCTCATTTGTAAAACACTTCTCTTCGGGTCAGGTTACTTAGTGCCTTAAGTCAGTGCTTTTCAAATTTCAAGTTTTTAGATTCAAATTTCAAATTCAAATTTCAAGTGTTTAGAGATATAAACACTTGAGGATCTTATTAAAAATGCAGATTTGGAGGCCCTGCCCTCAGAGTTTCTGATCAAGTAGGTCTGGGGTAACGCTCTAAAACTCACACTTCTAATGAGCTACCAAGTGATTCTGATGCTGCCTGCCCAGGACCACACTTGGAGTGGTGCTGTATCAGGGCCATCTTTCAGAATTCAGGGGCAGGTAGGTCTGTTTTTGCTACTCTCATTGGCTATCTAGTTGTAGCCACTGCACAGTATATTAGGATAAATGAAACCTAGTTACCATGATTATTGTATGTCAAAAAGTTCACAGCAAACTTGCTTGTGAGGAAGTTGCTCTGTGATTTTTAATGTCCACCACTAATCATAGATTATCTAGAGAAAGCTCTGTGGCCGAGGAACTTGGAATCAGAGGGACAGGATTAGAGGGAGTGTGGTGGTCTGGGGTGAAAACAGTCTCCTAGAGGCCTAGTTGTTAAGACCGTGCCATGGGGAAAGCCAAGTGGCACTTGGAAATTTTCCCTCTCTGGGGAAGACTGAACTTCGTGCACATTTCTGGATCAAATGGTGCAAACTTACACGGGCACATCTCAGTGGTTCTTGGTGAAGAAGTTTATACTTGTTTAGAAAAGTTGTAGGATTGATTTACCAACATTAAAGGCACATGGTGTATAATATTGAGGGCTGTAAGCAAAAAGGCTGGCAGGAAGTTCTGCTTTTGCTTTGACTTGGCTCTAACCTGTGGACAGTCAGTGAATCTTCATGGAACTCAGCTGACTCATCGGGAGTTGGAAATGAAAAAAAAAAATATCCAAGAGGCGTTTTAATTACTGAGTGAGGTATAGGAGGTGGTGATGCAAAGGGAACAATTGTGGATGACTTCAAGAGTCCAGACTGGTGTTCCAGAGAACAGTAGGCACCTAAGAAGATAACAAAGTTTTGAAGGAGAAAGTGTCACCTAAGAACCAACTTAGCAACCAAAAAAAGAATTATGACATATTTTTGAGTGAAAAAAAGTGTTTATATTCTTTTACATTTTTGTCCTTCCTCAAATGTTCTTTGAGGAGTTTTTCCAAGTTTAGGTAAGTAAATCACTAATTTACTGTGTGTAAAGTTATATCTTTGCATTGATAGATAATTACTATCATTGGATATCTGGGTTGAAACCAATTTAGTAATCTCTTATAAAATGAATTAATTTAAGAATGTAAATCTATAGATTGTGTAAATCCATAGATCATGTAGACAGTATAAATACACAGAGTGTTAAAACCAGTGACATGCTGGGTCTAGCTCACATAGACTCACAAGAGTCTTATGAACATCTTTTCCTAATTTTGGAAGCTTAAAATTAGGAAATATGGGAATATATACAACATAGAAAGTGGAAAATACTACAAACCAGGACTTCTTTTTTTCAGATGGTCAGTTGTTGAATATTCATCACTGTTTATAACTCAACATTTAGCTTTGCCACCTCTAGCTCTTAGCCTTTGGAAAAACAATAGGTTCTGTTGAATAGCTCTGCTTATGGAATTGGTCATCTGTTCCTGAGTTGAGTAAGTCTTTATCTTTTTATACTCTTCTAGGTTGCTAAAAGTAAGGTAGAGGAGGCCATCCATATAGCAGTTGATGTAGGCTACCGCCATATTGACTCTGCTTACTTATATCAAAATGAAGAAGAGGTTGGGCGGGCCATCCGGAAGAAGATCACCAACGGCACTGTGAGGAGAGAAGACATATTCTATACGTCAAAGGTGCTGCATACAGTTACATCTGTACCTGTGGGAAGCTCACTCTTAGCTGTATAGTTTCTTGGCAAATATTTCTTCTTACTGGTTTGATCTTCATCCACTCAGACCTTGCACCTACAAAGGATGGTTAAGGAATGTGGCTTCTGTAATCAGACCTTTACAATTAGATCCAGGCTCTGCCACCTCCTAAATGTGTGGCCTTGGACAAACTACCTAAACTCTGTTCCTCTGTTTCCCAAGCTGTAAAATGAAGGTGTTATTAAATATCATTTACCTCACAGGAGTTTCATGGGTGTTAGGTTAAAAAATACACATAAAGCTTGTAGAAAAGTTTGATGCATTTTAAATGCTTGAAAATGCTGGCTGTTGTTATTATCATCATATTTTTTAAAACTCAGGAATGACTTGGCTTTTCCAACTCTGCTCTACTCAAGTTTTGACAACGTAATTTGATCTTTAGCCATAGTTTGAGGTAATGTGATTTAGTCAGAAAGTATAGGCTTTGGAATCAGATGAAACTAGGATCAAATTTTAGTTCTTTAATATTCTGTTTGACTTTGTGAAATTTCTTGGCCCAAAAGTAGTTTTTTAACCTCTCTGAACCTTAGTCTTCACACCTCAAGCTATTTTGTGGTCAATGCATATTTATTTCTTATCTTTGTGAAGTAGGAATAATAATATGATATGAGGATGAAAGTAATGTTTGTGAAAGTACTTATGTACTTCTTAAAAAATTCTGGAGTCATTTTCTCCTAATATCCTTCATATCCATTCACATCCTATCTAAAACAAGTAGAAGAACTTAGATATTTAAGTCAGATTGAAAAGGAAGCCTCCAAGGAATTTTCCCCCTAGTGTTCATTGAACTGACTGCTGCTATGAAGGAAAAAAAAAAAACACATTTAAATTTGAGGTGAAGGAAAGATGGAGTTGAGGCCCACGCACGTGAATCCTATGCAGGTCTATAAAGGGACATTCCTTCTAGACCAAGAAAGTGACATATGACTATTTTTAGATGTGGTGTAGCTATAGCACCAGCCTTCTCACACTCATCTTTTAATTCTCCTTTAATTTTTTTCATTTTATTTATTTTGATTAATTTCCCCCTAGATTATTACTTCTTAAAATGAGGTGACTAAATTACTCCCACAAATGTTCCTCATGGGACTTTCTTTGGAAAATCACTTGGGGTTCTTGTCTGGCAGGCAATTCCCAGTCTGGTTTACAGATACTGTGTTGGGGTTAGAACCCGGGAATATGTTTTATACAAACAAATCCGATAATTCTTTTACATGTTAAAGTTTGAAAACCTCTGCTATAAAATCATATTTCTATTTTATACATTTATTGCCCTAATTTAGCATGAAAATACGCTATGACGTTAAAGAACTCAGGAGCTTCACTGGGTAATGTGTCGCTACTCCTCTACTACAAGAAGGATTTTGGTTGCTGATGTGGTTTATTTGCCATTTCATTATTCTGTCCTAAGGATTTTTGAAGAATCCCACATGGCTTCTCTTTCAACTCTTGCAGGTGTGGAGCACCTTTTTGCATCCAGAATTGGTCCAAACGTGCCTGGAAAGATCACTGAAGAAACTCCAGCTGAGCTATGTGGATCTCTACCTTATTCATTGCCCAATGGCTTTAAAGGTTAGCACCAGTTGTTTTATTTTGGTGATCCATGGAAAAAGCAGTTGCTGAATAAAAGACACAGTTGTGAGGGGGAGAAGAACAGAATACTTTAAGACTGTCTCTCTCTCTTTTCTGAAAACTGTTTCCACCTCGTTCACTACTTCAGCTCCAGAGTGACAGGGTTCACTGGTACCAATACCTCTACTTCCATCTTGTGGATGTGCCACCTATATTTTCAAGTTCTTGTGTTCTGGAATATCAATGTCATGCTCACTGACGCCCGTTGAGGAAGAGAAAGTTTAATGCGGATGAGACTCTGCATTGAGATGCTGACAAGTTACTGACAAGGGAGAGAGTTCTTCGCAAGGGCCGAGGACCAAAGGCAGGACTGGGCATGGCACCACCCTGGGCTCTGTCCTGGGTGTCTTAAACTTTTAGCACTTCGAAGCATTTCTAGGAAGTATGTTTCCTCAATGTACTTCTTTTGCCTTTAGACTAACTTTACAAATCCTTTCAAGAATTAAGGACAAATTGTTCCATTGGTCTCAAGGTCTCTAGGCCCCAGACAGCTTGGCTGAGGCCAGACAGAGCTTTGTACAAGCTCCCCTTCTTTCCTGTGTTCCAGCCTGGGGAGGAGATTTTTCCAAAGGACACACATGGAAAAATTATTTTTGACACCGTGGATCTCTGTAGCACATGGGAGGTGAGTGACGCTCCAGACGGACCATGCCTCTGCACTGTAGGGGATTCAGGAAAAGCGGGATCTGGTCCAATTTTGCCCCTGTTCAAACTTAGGAGAGCCCCTGAATGTCCCTCTGCTTCTTTCACATAATCATCCAACAAGTATTTATTGAGTGTCTAGGTCTATCACGCTCTACTCTATGCACTCAGGCTACATCAGTGAACAGAACCAAAGTCTTGGCCCATGAGGTAGGTGTCATGGGGGCAGCGAGTAAAGCTGACTGAAGGACAGAGAGTGCCAGTGTTGCTTTGGGGCACAGAGAGGCAATTAAAAACAGAGTGGCAGGTGAGGCCTCTTTGAAAGGGTGACGTTTGAGCAAAGACTTGTGGTAGATCGAGGTATTGACTGTATGGGGAAAGAGTGATACGGGCAGGAAGAAAGCCAAGGCAAAGTTTTTAAGAGGGGAGAGACACTGCCACATTCAAGGAACAGCAAGGGGACACAGGAGACTGGGACAGAGCAAGCGAGGTGGACGGCAGGAGGACCTGAGGTCAGAGAGAACAGGGAACAGAGGTCTGGCAGGTGGTCTTCCTGCCTTCCATGCTGCACCTGGCTGTGCCCCCTGTTCTTCTGGCACTTGTTTTATCTGTCCTCAATCACATTTTTCTAGGCATTCACTAAAGAGTGTGCTGGCTCCTCTAGCTCCGCGTTGGTCTATTGAGGAAGAGAAAGTTTAATGCAGATGAGACTCTGCATAGAGATGCTGACAAGTTAACGACAAGGGAGAGAGTTTCTTTTCTTACTCTATCTTCTTATCCATTTTTTCCCCTATTACTTTTGTTTTTCTTTTACTCAGTCAATCCCTGCCTCATTGGTTGACATCTGCACCTTGAAAGACTATACCTTTCCCAGTCTCCCATGCTCCCACCCCCAGCCCCACCCCTAGCGTGCTAACATTTATTTCTCTTCTCTAGCCTGTGACACAGGTTACTCCTCATAAACCCTTTCTCCCCAGGCCATGGAGAAGTGTAAGGATGCAGGATTGGCCAAGTCTATTGGGGTGTCCAACTTTAATCGCAGGCAGCTGGAAAAGATCCTGAACAAGCCAGGGCTCAAATACAAGCCTGTCTGCAACCAGGTGAGCACCACCAATCTGCCCCCCAACTTCTTGCTTTGCTGTTCAGCTTTCTCTTTCCTCAATTTGACAAGGCCACCGATGACATTCCCCTCTCATGTATTTTACTGTGGAACATTAGATGCTTCAAGAGAACAGAATGCATTTCAGATTATGGAAGACAGTGCCCAAGGCCATGCCACTTTATAAAAAACCATTTAAGAGTTTTTTGTACTTAGAGTATAATCTGCTAGATGTTGTGGTGGTTGGTCCTTGAAGTTGGAGCTAGCAAATGACTGACAGCCACTTCCCATCACATGAAAGGTCAGTAATTTTGGAACACTTGTGTGTATAAGAAAAGGGGTGATTGATCTTTAAGTCTGGAAACTCCTTTAAGTGCTGTGCCATGAGATGACCACCGAGCCTCTCTATAGCACAAAAATCTCTCCTGAACTTATGAAAATATTACTGTATTTAAAAGATTGCTCTGAAGATGGATAATGGTGATGGTCGTAGGACCATGTGAATGTGCTTAATGCTACTGAAATGTCCACTTAAAAATGGTTAAAATGTATGTTGTGTACATTTTACTACAATAAAGAATTAAAAGTAAAATATTTTTAAAGTCTACTTATTAAGGTAAACCCACTTAAATGGCACATAAACTGCCCTATCTTGGAGGACTATGAAAGAAGTCATGTGAGTATGGGAATGATGGACAATACTTCTGTGCTGTGGGAGGCTCACACTTCCCACAGATGATCACTCCTCCTTTGAAACATCTTACATGCAGATGGAGTAAGGACAAGTCAATCCATATATTAAATATTACTGAGGCTAATTGTTAAATTTTTTGGATGAAAATTACAAGTAGAAATTCTAAAAGGTTTTCTTTTGTGTCCCCTGGGAGGTTTACCTCCACTTTAGGCATCATCAATATAGACAAAGAAAAAATAATGGTTTTGACTGCAGTACTTGGTGAAGAATCAAAAGGGAAGCTAGACCCTATCCTGAGCTCTAAAAGGTGAAAAGAATTTGGCCAAAGGGAGGCTGACTGGTTGTGAGGAAGATAGGATGGCATGGATAGCTTGAACCAAAGTAGGGTTCACTACCATCTGTGCAGCAATCTGGTCATGGTAATAAATTAGCTCAGGTGAGGTGTTACAGGGTCCAGGATTGATTTTAATCCCTGAATCCAATAAGTTACCCTGCCTCCTCTTTAGTGTTCACTACTAGTAACAATTAGCAATTTATTTCCAACTGATGATAAAAAGGCCAAAAGTGTTCCCAAATCCCTTTCCACAAGGGACAAGACTGAAGCTTGGGGAAGGGTGTGAATGCAATAATTCAGAGTAGGGCCATTTGGAGGAGGGGGTGTGCTTTAAAGATCAAACAAAGACATCACAATGCGATGTAGTACAAAGGAGGAAAACATTCCAGTTCCTGGAGCTCAAGGATGACCTGAGGAAAAAATGACTCAGATTCGAGGGATGATTTCTTTGTAGAAATGTCTATACAAGTTCTTTTCCCATTTTCCAATTGAGTTATTTGGTTTTTTGTTTTTGTTTTTTTGCCGTTGAGTTGTAGGGGATTCTTATATACTTTGGATATTAACCCTTTATACCTATAGTTAATGGAAAGTGCACTTTAAAATATGTGGAGGATAGATCTCATGTTAAGCGTTCTTATTTTTTAAAAAGCCCCCCAAAACACAAAACAAAACCAAAACCATAAGCACAGAAGAATATGAGGGAATTTTTGGAGGTGATGGATGTGTTAGTGCATTGATGGGGATGATGGTATCACAGATGTATGCACATGCCTGAACTCATCAAGATGTATACATTAAATGTGTGCATGTTTTAGTATAATAAAACATGCCTCGATAAAGCTAAAAACATTTTAAGGGATGATTTTATTGAATCCTAGGAGTAGCAGAATTGAAAAGAAGAGATATAAATAAAGAATACTGCGATGAAAGAACTAAGAAAGGCAGAAATTGCTTCTCATTATATACAGACAATAAATGTGCAACAATCAAAGACATCACCATGGTTTTTCAATCTGATAGACTGAGATTATCTGTTTGTTTTCTCAACTTGTCCTCCAAGAGGTACCTGTCCTCCTGAGATAATTATTTAATCCATGTTGTCATGCTATCCCTGGGCTGTAATCCAAAGTAAAGCCTTTGGGAGCTCTGCGGGTACAGCTGGTGGATGATGATCATGAGTTGGCCAATGTTGCTGGTATTCTTGAGTATTTTTGATACCATGCAAGACAGCACTACATGTTCCTGGTATATTTGGCTTTGGTGGTCCTGTAATCTAATGCTCCTGATTGGTATTCTGCAGGTGGAATGTCATCTTTACCTCAACCAAAGCAAACTACTGGAGTTCTGTAAGTCCAAAGACATTGTCTTGACTGCGTATGGTGCCTTGGGGTCTGACCCAGCCAAGGAATGGTAATAATCTTCATAAAGTTATTTTAAGCATATATACCATACCTTCTGAAGTCATCTCTTAGCTGTCTGGGGAAATTAAAAGTAGACAGCAGGAATAATTTATCTTTGTAAACCTTTTACCTAAGCCAGACTTACATTATTAACATAAGGACTCGATAAAACATTATTAAACAATAAAATTATTGAAAGCATTTTTTTCTTTTATAAAATTTCATAATATTATGGGGCTATAAACATTTTGGTTACATAAATTACTCTTGTACCATTTGAGTCAAAGTTATAAGTGTGCCCATTCCCCTGATAGTGTACATTGTACCCGTTAGGTGTGACTTTACCCATCCCCTCCTCCCCCACACCTGCTTGATTTCCAATGAATGTTATTTCCATATGTGCACATAAGTATTGATTGATTAGTTCCAATTTAATGGTTAGTACATGTGGTGTTTGCTTTTCCATCCAGGTTAATGCAAGAAGTATTAGTTCAACATTTACTTTTATGGCTGAGTAGTTCTCCATGGTATACATATTATTAATCCACATTTTATTAATCCACTCATGTATTGATGGGCACTTGGGTTGTTTCCACATCTTTGCAATTGTTAAGTTGTGCTGCTTTATAAATATTTGAGTGCAGGTATCTTTTTTATAGAATGTCTTTTTTTCCTTTGGGTAAATACCCAGTAGTGGGATTGCTGGATCAAATGGTAGGTCTACTTTTAGTTCTTCGAGGTATCTCCATACTACTTTCCATAGAGGTTGTACTAGTTTGTAGTCCCATTAACAGTGTATGAGTGTTCCTATCTCTTTGCATAAATAGCAGCATTTGTTGTTTTGGGACTTTTTAATGAAAGCCATTCTCACGGAAGTTAAGTGGTATCTCATTGTGGTTTTGATTTGCATTTTCCTAATGAATAGAGATATTGATCATTTTTTAATATGTTTGTTGGCCATTAGTCTATCTTCTTTTGAAAAGTTTCTGTTCATGTCTTTCTCCCACTTTTTAATGGGGTTGATTTTTTCTTGCTGATTTGCTTGAGTTTTTTATAGATTCTAGTTATCAGCTTTATATCATATCATTCTCTATTGGGTATGTAGAAAGCAAATATTTTCTCCCATTCTGTAGGTTGCCTATTCACTCTAATGGTTGTTTCCTTGGCTGTGCAGAAGCTTTTTAGTTTCCTCAGGTCCCGTTTATTTATTTTTGTTGTTGCTGTGATTTCATTTGGGGGCTTCTTCATAAATTCTTTGCCTAGGCTGATGACTATAAGAATTTTTTCAACATTTTCTTCTAGAATTCTTATAGTTTCATGCCTTAGGTTTAAGTCTGTTATCCATTTGAGTTGATTTTTGTGAGTGGTGTAGATCTTGTTTGAGACTTCTGAACGTGGCTATCCAGTTTTCCCAGCATCACTCATTGAATAGAGATTTTTTAGCCCAGTGTATGTTTTTGTCTGCTTTGTCAAAGATCACATGGCAATATGAGGATGGTTTTATACCTGAGTTCTCTGTTCTGATCTATTAGTCTATGTCCCTGTTCCTGTGTGAGTACTACGCTGTTTTGGTTACAATAGCCTTGTAGTATAGCTTGAAGACCTTAAGCAAATAGAACAAATTGGGAGGCATCAATTTACCAGACTTTAAGTTATACTGAAAGCATTTTTGAAATAGCAAATTCTTATACAATAGTTTGTTATTTATTATGATGGTGGAAATTGGGTCTTTGGACAATTGTGTCTTCTTGATTTATTCAATCTTTTACTAAACTTCTCGGAAATACTTTTAAAAAAAAGAAAAAAAAGGACCAGAGTTTCCTTGCCACCTTACTTTCTTTTTTCCTTCTTCTTTGGATACAACAAGAGAAACAAAACAGATATTGAAACAGCCAGAGGGGAATAGGAAGGTTCTAGAGGATTAGCCATCCCTGGCTTGAAGAAGCAGTCTCCAAGTAAAGTGGATATTCATCCTCCAATGTGTAGCATCTCTGCCTTTCCCCTCAGGAGGAAAAAGAACAGCCCAGTTATCCTGGAGGATCCAGTACTCAATGTGGTTGCCGAAAAGCATGGGCGAACTCCAGCCCAGGTGGCCCTGCGCCATCAGCTGCAGCGGGGACTGGTGGTCCTGGCCAAGAGCTTCAGTGAGAAGAGAATCAAAGAGAACTTCCAGGTACAGAGCAGGGCACTGGCAGCAGGGGACCAATAGAGGCACATCCTTTGCTGTGGATGAGGGTATTTATGAGGCTGTTAAGGTACTTTTGGGCAAAGCTTGTCTCCTTATTCACTCTATGCATATCAGCACTGTATTTAAGTGTTTTAGCCTCTACCTGCTGCAAGGGAGAATGTGATGTCTGAAAAGAACACTAAGCAGTGTCAAGATTGGGCTACAATTCTGGTTTTACACCTACATTATAGCCCTGTGTAAATCATCCCTTGACTTCTACAGCTGTAAAGTAAAGGAATTAGATCATATGAGATTTGGGCTCAAAAATCTTTAGGATTCTCTTGCTACAAGGACAGCTACCCAATAAAAGTCTCTGAGGGCAGATTAAAAATGCCAGTCTCAACTATTTGAATGGAGAGATTCCCATGACTTTTGCCACTGAATGAGTCCCAGGTATGTGATAATTGTCTCATAAAACCTACACAATTTCCTACATGAATTTGTGTGTTTGTGAAGAGGGGCGAAGAGGAATAGAAATTGCCTCAGGGAAACTGAATTGGTCCTCTCACATTTTGGATAGGCTTTTGACTTCCATTTGACACCAGAGGACATGAAAACTCTAGATGGCCTGAACAGGAATATGCGCTTTTTTGAAGATCCTGAGTAAGTAGTTTGCTGCACTGTAGACACTGGGGAACAGGACAGTGGAACAAATTGGCTTATTCCAATCCACAGAAGGCAGAGGCCATTGTTTAGAAAAGTTGTTGGAAAATACTTTTTCCTTCAGAAATTTACTCTAAAGCTCAGGGCTCTTCCCAGACAAGAATGTGAGGATGACTCAGGATAAGACGGAACCCTCTGAACTCCGCATTGCCTACTGACATATAGAGCCTCAACACTGGGCTTCACTCCAATCTATATGCTAGTAATTCCCCAATTTCCGTCTCTAACTCAGGCCTTTCTCTTGGTCTCTAGCAGCCTACTGGACAATTCTTCTTACTCCCACAGTTCAAACTTACTATATCTAAAATTAAAGCCTTCAGCTTCTCTCTATATATACTCAACATGTTAATACTACAAACATCAATTTTTGTCACAAATTTCACTCCTACATTTAAGTGACCACCTAGACCTGTTAACTCTATAGCTCAATATTTCTCACATTTCCCTAATGTCCATCACAAAGCTCACCTTCTCTAATTCAGGTTTTGAATCTGAGTTGGCTCCCTTGCAAAACTGGCCACAGTGATAAATCTTTAACTCTGGTTTCAGAGCATTGTTCAGAACTTTCTTCAAGTTTGTAAGTTTCCTCAAGTTTGTAACTATAAGTTTTTCAGTAGTGAACAGTCAGAGGGTTTAGAAATCAGAAAGAAAGAAGGGGAGATGCCAGATATCAATACAATGTAGGTGACAATGGCAAGAATAATCCTTTCCAAAGATATACTTTTAATGACCCTTCAAACTTTAGATTCTATGATTTTTGGAAGGTTGTACACATGCGAGAAATCTGGAAGTTATTTTTTTCTGTTCAGTGACATTTAATACATGTATTTATGTAAACATCACAGAACCTGGGAAATGCAAGCCTCTCTCTCAAGGCATTCTTCAGCAGGAATCAGGGGAGCCTCACAAATCTGTTAGCCCCAGGGAAGACTCCCACCAGCTGCCACTCTTCTCTGCTTTGGGGTTATTGTGGTGTTTATCATTGTTAGTCACCACAGGACCCTAAAATCCCCAGTGTCCAAATAGCTGTGTCCATCACCTTGGCACTTCTCACTGTGCCATCTGAAACTCACATTCAGCCATCAGCAAAATCCTTTTACCCTTGATGTCTATAACTATTCTCGCTGCTCCCTCAAGCTGCAGCCCTGTTTGTCCTAGCAGCACTGTTTCCTCTTAGTCCTTTGGGGGGCAGGGCAGGGCAGCTGTTCCCTCTTCTAAGCTGTTCATAGCGCTAAATTGGAATATTGAGTAGGAAGCCTCCTACCCCTCACTAAACTTCCCAGACCATTCGCCCTCCCCTTTCTCAAGAACACTCCGCTCTGGATCTCATGTCATCAGACTACTCTACCACTTTCCCTCCTTGTTGTAGTCATTAGGACTGCATTTCGGGGTCAGTGTGTCTTATCCATGGAGGATTTTAGTTCTTGACTAATTGTCACTCTCTCCAGCAGTAGATGTCATCATTTCTTATGATTTCCAGAGATGACCTTTCAGTGTTTTGATCTCCTCTCTTCCAATGAGCATAATCTCCAGTCTAACTGAGCTGCTCAACTCCATGGTCTCATCCTAGACCTTGTCATTACTAGTTACTATAACCATCCCACAATCTCAATTTTAAATTCTCACACTGCAATTTTAAATCATCTCCTCCTACATGTCCAGCTCATTCGCTATATTGCTCAACATTCCAATAATGTTTTGATTGTCAAAGACCTACAGCACATTGATTGTACCACCTTTTCACATTGACCTTCTACTGTGCCCACTGTCCTTCTTACCTGCTTAGATTCCAGGGTCAGTCAATGTAACAACGTGCTTGAACCCTTCACTCTTGCCATTCCTTCTCATGTTCTTTGCTGGTTCTTTTCATCAGTTTGAGCTGTCAGTTCTTGAGTGACCTAGAGCTCAACCTGAAAACTCTTCTGTTTTCTCTCTGCACCCACATTGTTGGTGATTTCATCTAGTCTCATGCTTTAAACACCATCTCGACATAGACTCCCCATATTACATCCAGCCCTGATTGAGATTCTAGATCAAGATTTGATGATCTGTCTACTCAACTGCACTTGGGTGTTTACTACACATCTCAAACTTACCATGTCTCTAATTGGGCTTATGATGGCATCTGCAATCCCTAGCCCCCACACATACACAGATACACACATGCTCACACAGACACAAATAGATAGCATAGTGACTCACACACACACACAGGTAGACACACACAGTGACACGCACACACAGAGACACAGACACACACACAGATGCACAGAGATACATACATAGTGACACACACACACAGAGAAACACACACACACACACACACAGAGACACATACACACACACACTCTGAATACGCTCACGTCAAAGTCTTCCTGATCAAGTGGGTGCCCCTGATTGCTCTCCCTGCTTCTGCACTCTCCCTCATGCATAGTAGTCAGAGTGAACAGTTTAAAAAGTAGGCGTAATCAGGTGCTCATCTTCTCAATATCTGGCAGCCTGCATCTCACACAGACCTACGAGGGCCAACAGGTATTCCCTCCCCTACCTCTGTGTCCATGCACTACTATTCTCCCCTCCTGACTCTGGCGCAGCCCCACTGACCTCCTTGCTGTTCCTCACATATGCCAGGCCTGTCTCAGGGCCTTTGCACTGGCTATTCTCTCTGCCTACAGAGCTCCTTCTCCAGATAGCTGGATGGGTCATTCCTTTACATCCCTCAGGTATTAACTCATCTGTCACTCTGGCGATACTATCTCTGTTACTTAATTAAAAATGCAGCTCTTCCCAGAACATCCTTTCCCTCTACTCTGCTTTATTCTCCTCCTTGACACATATCCCTATCTAACATACTACATAGTTTACTGATTTATTTTAATTTTTTATTTACCACATTAGAGTGCTGGATTCTGAGGGCAGACTTTTTGTTTTGTTTTTGTTCTTAAACTACTATCTTCCTGGGTGCTCAAAAAATATTGGTTGAATAAATGAACATAATAAAATGATAAAGAGGTACAGGAGTATGGAGATGCAGGCAGTAACCCATAATAATAAATATCAATAATATTAATCAATAATAACTATTCAATGATTTAGCATTTTCTATCTCAAAATTATTACTTAATAGAATTTACCTTGCTAAAAGGGAAGCTCTCCATTGAAGTGACTTCATTGTACAATCACAGTGTCTATATCTAAGTCTGATATATAATTTTCCTCTAGAAAAGTCACAGATAAATTATTTCTGAGTGTTTGAAAGAAATTGAACAGTGATGTTTTTGTTACCTTTCTCATCATCAGCTTAAAATATTTATTAACTGTAAATATTAACTCCGACTGGGCAATGTTTTAAAAGAGACATTTTGTTTTTGCCCTCCTGAGAGTGCAAAGTATAAACAAATAGTTTATCTTCTTCATTTGTAGAATAACTTACCTGTAAAACCTGAATATATTAGTATATTTGTTTGTGTGTAGGTATATTTATTTTCCAGAATGTATTCATGATAGTGTGATTCGACAGTGCATGGTTATTGTAAAACTAGTTGGGTCTGTACTTATCTCCAAAAGAAAACTATGTTAAGACTCATGGTTATGCCTAAATTTAACAGAAATCTCTTTTCACTTAGTCCAAAACAGTTAATTGACTAAGACTCTCCCTTTGTGTTTTAGATTTGTTTTTCACCCAGATAATCCATTTCTTGATGAGTATTAACAACAGAGTCTGTGGTTGCTCCAGAGTTCTTTGATTTTGGTTGACGAATAGAGAACATCTCAAGAATGAGACGTTTATCTGGTTTATTCCATATTGCTTAGCTTGCTCAGTCACAAGTTGGCCCAAGTTCCCAAATTAGGAAGTAGAAATCTCTAAACCTACTTTTTATTTCCTTAAAGAAAATAAAGATGTACTTTAAACAACCTAACCTACTGCAGCTTTGACATTTATTTGCCTTTTTTTTTTTTTTTTCCCTGTTTCACTGCGGTTGAAGTGCTGACATCCACCCCTAGAAGTGATCATAGGGGATGTGAATCTCACAAAACACGTGAATCATTTGGTATACCTTCACATTTTCAAAGTCTAGTTTTTCACTTCTTTATAGTTCTTGTTTTGATTTTTTTTTCATTTTCATCTGTGAATTTTCCACACCATATAATTTTGTTAGAACTTATAAATGGATTTAAAATTTAATCAATACATAATACCCAAAATGTCCAGATTTTAATAAAGGATATTTATCATACTAAGAACAAGGACAGTCTCAAATTGAATGAAAAAAGATAAGTAAAATATGCATACAATAAAATCTGATCAAGATACTATCTGACCAAGAGTTTAAAGCAACCATCATAAAAATGTTTCAACAGCAATTATAAACACAATTACAATAAAAATTGAAAGTTTTAGTAAAGAAATAGTCTCAGTAAAGAAGTATAAGATATAAAGAATAACCAAATGGAAACTTTAGAACTGAAAAATACAATAATCAAAATAAAAATTCAATGAATCCAATCAATAGCATAATGTAAGAGTTAAATGAAATAATCAGTGAACTGGAAGATAAAATAATATAAATCACCCAATAGGAATAACAGAGAGAAATTACACAGGTGAGAAAAAGGAACTGAGCCTCAGGGACCTGTGGAATTATAACAAAAGGCCTAACATTTATGTCATCAAAGCCCTGAGAGGAAAGAAAACAAAGGATGTGTTTGGAAAAGTACATAAAGAAGTAATAGCTGAAAATTTTCCAAATTTAGAAATATACATAAACCTGCAGAGTCAAGAAGATAAGTGATCCCCAAACAATATAAAACAAAAGAAATACACATCAAGACACATCGTAATTAAATTTATGAAAACTAAAGAAAAAGAAAAGATCTTGAAAGCAGTGAAAGAGAAATGAAACCTTACTTACA
>VSMD01009509.1:0-17393 GCA_008750895.1 Mirza zaza | reverse complement strand
GGTCTCGCTCTTCTCAGGCTGCTTTCAAACTCCTGCCCTTGAGCAATCTGCCTGCCTTGGCCTATTGGCCTCCCGGAGTGCTAGGATTATAGGCGTGAGCCACCACGCCCAGCCCCTTCTATATATTTTTATCGGGGTTTATACTGCTAATTGTTTTTCTAACTTCTTGAAGATCATTGCTATAGTAGATTCTGCTACTGTTTGCTGCCCATATTTTCTAACATTTTTCTACATGAGAAAATTATGCATATCTACCCATTGTGACATACCTTTTAAGAATATATATTCCCCATCCCAACACAAAGAAATGACAAATATTTGAGATAATGGATATCTGGATTACCCTGATTTGATCATTACACATTATGTACATGTATCAAAATATCACATGTACCCCATAAATATGTATAATCATTAGGTATCAATAAAAAGTAAATTGTGGCCGGGCGCGGTGGCTCACGCCTGTAATCCTAGCACTCTGGGAGGCTGAGGCGGGTGGATTGCTCAAGGTCAGGAGTTTGAAACCAGCCTGAGCAAGAGTGAGACCCCGTCTCTACTATAAATAGAAAAATTAATTGGCCAACTAATATATATAGGAAAAAATCAGCCGGGCATGGTGGTGCATGCCTGTAGTCCCAGCTAGAGGCTGAGGCAGGAGAATCGCCTGAGCCTAGGAGTTTGAGGTTGCTGTGAGCTAGGCTGACGACACGGTACTCACTCTAGCCTGGGCAACAAAGCAAGACTCTGTCTCAAAAAAAAAAAAAAAAAAAAAAAGTAAATTATAAACAGAAAAAAAGAATATATACATAATCTTCCAGAACATAAGCTTGGCCATATGATTTAGTCAATGGAATGTAAGAAATGGACAGAAAGCACATATAAGCAGCAATTTCAAATATAACTGTTACGAATCATTTTATTTTTGCCTCTTGTTCTTCCCCTCTGCCATGTGAATGAGCATGTACTGTATAGAGGCTGTTGTTCTGGCATTAATCCCCAAATGAGAAGACAAATGGAGCAGAAACAAACATATACACAGTATGTCAGCAATAGCTGACCCAGAGCCAATGTCAGGTAATGTGAGAAATTTTTGCTTTAAGCCGTTGAGTCAGGAAACTTTTTCACAGAGTAAAAATAATGCTGGTGATTTGCCTATTAATTTCAATTGTTTTTCCTAATATTTGCATTTAAATCACCTTAGCTGCACCTCTTAACTTCAGGTATCATTCAATTTATAGTTTCTAATTTCCACTAATTTCTTCTTTGAACGGTGATTTAAAAACATAGTTTTCAAGAACATGGGGGTTACTTTACTTTTTTGCTTGTTTTTGTTATTAATCACTAGCTTAATTCAACTAATAATATGATTTGTAAATATCAATGCTTTGAAATAACCTTTCTAAACCAGTGGCCAGTGGAGGTCTAAAGTACCATACCACAGTATGGTTTAGTATGGTACTATACCATACTAAAGTACTATATCTTTTTGTGATATACCCAAAAAGAACGTTATTCTGCAGTTCTTAAGCACAAAGTTGTTTCTGACTTTTTTTTTTTTTTTTTTGTAGAGACGAGGTCTTGCTATTCTGCCCAGACTGGTCTTGAACTCCTGGCTTCAAGTGACACTGCTGGCTTGGCCTTCCAAAGTGCTGGGATTATAGGTGTGAGCCACCACGCCTGGTCTTGAAATTATATTTTACTGTCTCATTACGCCTTATTTACTTAGGGAATAAATTAAATCACTCGGTGTAACTGTGGATTTGGTCTTTCGATTTTTGTTTCATATATTTGAAATTTTGATATTAAATACATTGAATTTTAAGCTTTATCTTCCTGATAAATTTCATGTTTTATTATTACATGACAACACTTTAGAACTAGTAATGCATTCTGTTTCCAAGTCTACTTTGTAAGTCTATTCTGATATTAATATGTATATAAGTTTTCTTTTGGTTTACTGTTTTTTTTAATTGGGTAGGTAGTTGAGCTTCCTTTTATAATTTTCCTTTTTAATTGGGTTAAAACAACAAAACGTACCACTTTAATCATTTTTAAGTGTGCAGTTCAGTAGTGTTAAGTATATTTATACTGCCAGGTGACCGATCTTCAACATTTT
Source organism: Mirza zaza (assembly GCA_008750895.1). NCBI lineage: Eukaryota > Metazoa > Chordata > Mammalia > Primates > Cheirogaleidae > Mirza > Mirza zaza. Next base: position 15,277 of record VSMD01009509.1, on the reverse strand, counting down.
TCATCTAGCAAAACTGAAACCCTATACCCATTAAACAATTTTCCATTTCCCCCTGCCCTCAGCTCCCGGCAACCACCTTCCTACCTCCTATTTCTATAAAATTTACAACTTAGATATAGAAGTGGAATCATATAGCATTCGTCTTTTTGTGAATGGGTATTTCCCTTAGCCAAAGTCCTCAAGGTTCATCCAAGTTTACAAAATGTGACAAGATTTCCATCCTTTCTAAGTTGAAAGCCAAATAATATTCCATTGTATGTATATACTACATTTTGTTTATCCATTCATCCATTGAAGGACATTTGGGTTACTTCCACATCTTGGCTATTGTGAATAACGCTGCTATGAACATGGATGCAAATATCTCTTTGATCCTCCTTTCAAGTCTTTTGGATATATACTTAGAATTGGTATTGCTGAGTACATGGTATTTCTATCTTTAATTTTTTGAGAAACTGCCAGCCTGTTTCTCATAAGGACTGTACCATTTTACATTCCCACCAACAATGCACATGGGTTCCAATTTCTCCACATCATTGTTAACAGGTGTTTTCTGTATTTTTAATACAGACATTAGTCATCCTAATGAGTGTGAAGCAATCTCTTGTGATTTTGATTTCTATTTCTATACTGGGTAGTGATTTTGAACATCTTTTCAAATGCCTTTTAGCCATTTTTATATTAGTATCATCTTTAGAGAATTATCTATACAAATCCTTGGCCCATTTTAAAATTATTTTTTGTTGAGTAATAGGAATTCTTTATATACTCAGGATGTTAACTCCTTATCAGATATAGGATTTATGTATATGTCATATACAGGATATATGAATTCCAGTTTGTATACTTTTGTAACATGATTGTGGTGTGAAAAACAGGACACCATTGTCAAATCCAAGGTCAGGAAGACTTTCCTCTAAGGCTTTATTCTAAGTGTTCTATAATTTTAGATAATGTTTAAATCTTTAACCGTTTGAATTAATTTTCATGTATAGTATAAGGGTCCAACTTCCTTCTTTTACATATGGATATTTAATTTTTCCAACACCATTTGTTAAAGAGACACTTTCCCCATAAAATGGCCTTGATATACTCATCAAAAAACATTTAACCGGCTGGGCGCGGTGGCTCAAGCCTGTAATCCTAGCTCTCTGGGAGGCCGAGGTGGGCGGATCATTTGAGCTCAGGAGTTCCAGACCAGCCTGAACAAGAGCGAGACCCCATCTCTACTATAAATAGAAAGAAATTAATTGGCCAACTAATATACATAGAAAAAATTCACCGGGCATGGTGGCACATGCCTGTAGTCCCAGCTACTTGGGAGGCTGAGGCAGCAGGATTGCTTGAGCCCAGGAGTTTGAGGTTGCTGTGAGCTAGGCTGATGCCACGGCACTCACTCTAGCCTGGGCAATAAAGTGAGACTCTGTCTCAAAAAAAAAACCAAAAAAAACATTTAACCATATATGTGAGGGTTTATTTCTGGGCTTTCTATTCTATTCTATTGGTCTATACATCCAACCTGTGGTAGTATGACAATATTTCGATTATCATAACTTTGTAATATGTTTGAAACTAGTAAGTCTGAAGCCTCCAAATTTATTCTTCTTCAAGAATGGTTTGCCTCTTCAGGGTCCCGTGAGATTACACATGAATTTTAGGATGGATTTTTCTGTCTCTGCAAAAAATTGCCATTGAGATTTTCATAGGAATTGCGCAGAATCTGTAGATGGCTTTGGGTATTACTGAAATATTAAGTCTTCCATGAACATAGGACATATTTCCATTTGTATGTATGAATTTAATTTATATTTTTAATTTTAATTTAATTTTTTAATGTATGTACATGTGTATGTATGTATGAGACAGAGTCTTGCTCTACTGCCCAGGCCGGAGTACAGTGGAGCAATCATAACTTACTGTAGCCTCAAACTCCTGGGCTCAAGCAATCCTCCTGCCTTAGTCTTCTAAGTAGCTGGCACTACAGGTGTACATCACCATACCCAGTGTATTTATTTTTTATAGAGTCAGGATCTTGCTATGTTGGCCAGACTGGTCTCAAACTCCTGGCCTCAAGCAATCCTCCTGCCTTGGCCTCCCAAAGTGCTGGGATTACAGGCATAAGCCACTGTACCCAGCTGTTGTTTACAATAACAGCTTTATTAATGTATAATTTACATATAGTACAATCCACTAAAGTGTACAATTGTTTTTCATATATTCAGTGTTTTACAACCATTATTACCCCAAAAAGAAACCCACTACCCATCAGCAGTCACTCTACTTTCTTCCTAACCACTCACCCACAATCCCTGTCCTAGGCAACCAAAACCTACATTTTGTCTATATGGATTTTCTTGTTTTAGTCATTTCATATAAATGGACTCATACAATATGTGGTCCTTTGTAACTGGCTCCTTTCACTTACTGTCTTCCTAATGTTTTCATATTGTATCATATATTAATACTTCCACTGGTTTACCAAATACTCCATTATATGGATATATCACACTTTATCCTTGCATCAGGTAATGAAAATTTGAGTTCATTTTTTAAAATGCTGCAATGAACATTTTCATACAAGTTTTTTGGGCGCACATGCTTTAATTTCTCTTGGTTACAAGAGTAGAATTGCTGGGTCATATGGTAACTCTATGTTTAACCATTTGAGAACTTCCAGACTGTACTCCAAAGCAGATGTCCATTTTACATTCCTACCAGTACTGTATGAGGGTTCCACCTTCTTCCCATCCTCACCAACACTTGTATTACTATAGTCATCCTAGTAGGTATGAGATGATATCATTATGATTTTGATTTTAATTCCCCTGATGGCTTATGATGCTGAACAACTTTTCATGTGCTTATTGGCCATATATATTTTTTCTTTGATGATATGTCTATATGAATTATTTGCCCATTTTCAAATTGGGTTGTCTTATTGAGTTGTAATTTATAAATATTTTCTCCTAACCTGTTATCTTTTTAAAATAGACTATTTTTTTAGAAAGGCTCTAGTTTCACAGCAAAACTGAGCAGACTGTAGAGTATTCCCATATATCCCTTGTCCCCATATATGCACAATCTCCCTCAGTCTCAACATCCTACAACAGAGTGATATATTGCTTACAACCAATGAACCTACATTATCACCCAAAGTCCACCATTTACATTAGGGTTCACTTTTGGTGCTGTACATACTACAGATTTTCACGACTGTAAGGTACATGCATCCACCACACTATTATCATACATAATAGTTTCACTACCCCCAAAATCTTCTAGGCTCTGTCTAGTCATCCCTCCTTCTCCCCAACTCCTGGCAATCACTGATCTTTTTACTGTCTCCATAGTTTTGCCTTGACCAGAATGTCATATAGTTAGAATCACACTCTGTAGCCTTTTCAGCTAGGCTTCTTTCACTCAGCATTATGAACTTAAGATTCATCTATGTCTTTTCACAGCTTGATAGCTCATTTATTTTTAGGGTTAACAGGCCACTATCTGGACATACCAGTTTGTTTATCCATTCACCTACTGAAAAACATCTTGGTTTCTTTCCTTTCAAGTTTTGGCAATCAGGGATAAAGCTGCTAAAAACATCCATGTACAGATTATTGTATGGCTATAAATTTTAACTGTTTTAATCTGCTGGATCATTTAGTAGAGTACATTTAGCTCTGTAAGAAACTGTCAAACTGCCTTCCAAAGTGGCTGTACCAGTTTGCATTCCCATTCTCATTGCAACGAATGAGAGTTCCTATTTCCCCACATCCTTCCAAACATTTGGTATTGTCATTGTTTTGGACTTTGGACCACCTAATAGGTGTGTAGTGATATCTCATTGTTGTTTTGACTTGCAATTGCCTAGCAAAATATGCTGAGCATCTTTTCATATGCTTATTTGCCACCTATTTATCCTCTTTGGTGAAGTGTCAGTTCAGGTATTTTATTATTTTTATTTTATTTTAGCGTATTATGGGGGTACAAGTGTTAAGGTTACTTATATTGTCCATGTCCCCTCCACCCAGTTCAGGTATTTTTGACCATTTTTTAACTGACAATTTTTTTTTTTTTAAGACAGAGTCTTGCTTTGTTGCCCAGGCTAGAGTGAGTGCCATGGCATCAGCCTAGCTCACAGCAACCTCAAACTCCTGGGCTCGAACAATCCTTCTGCCTCAGCCTCCCGAGTGGCTGGGACTACAGGCATGCGCCACCATGCCCAGCTAATTTTTTTCTATATATATATTAGTTGGTCAACTAATTTCTTTCTTTTTATAGTAGAGATAGGGTCTCGCTCTTGCTCAGGCTGGTTTCAAACTCCTGACCTCGAGCAATCCACCCACCTCGGCCTCCCACAGTGCTAGGATTACAGGCCTGAGCCATCGCTCCAGCCATAATTGACAATTTTTTAATTGGCTTTATTGTTGAGTTTTACGGGTTTTTTGTATATTTTGGATAGTAGTCCTTCATCAAATTTGTCTTTTGTAAATATTTTCTTCCACTCACTTGCTTGTCTCCTCATTCTCTTGACAGTATTTCTCATAGAGCAGAAGTTTTTAATTTTGATGAAGTCCAGCTTATCAATTATTTTTCATTGATTGTGCTTTGGTGCTGTATCAGAAAGTCAAGCCAAGCCAAGCCCAAGGTCACCTAGATTTTCTCCTGGGTTACCTTTTAGGAGTTTTATAGTTTTACATTTAGTTCTATGATCCACTTTAATTTTTGTGAAGGGTTTAAGTCTATATCCAGGTTATTTTATACGCGGATATCTCGTTGTTCCAGCATCATCTGTTAAAAAGACTATGTTTATTCTATTGTATTGCCTTTGTTCCTTCATCAAAGATCAGTTGACTGTATTTACGTGGGTCTATTTCTGGGCTCTCTATTGTTGCTTTATAGTAAGTTTTGAAGTTGGGTAGTGTCAGTCCTCTTTGTTCTTCTCTATTGTGTTAGCTATTGTGGGTTTTCTTTTATTTTGTCTCTCCAGATACCCACAAAATAACTTGCTGGGATTTTGATTGAGATAGTATTGAATCTATGGATCATGTTTGGAAGAACTCACACATCAACATTATTGAGCCTTCCTATCTATGAAAATGGAATATTTCTCAACATTTATTTAGTCCTTTCTTGATTTCTTTCTTCAGGGTTTTGTAGTATTCTCATATAGACTGTGTTCATATTTTGTTAGATTTATAACTATGTGGATACTAACATAGATTGTATTGCATTTTATGTAAAAACGGGCCCTGACTTATGATAGTTTGATTTATGGTTTTTCAACTTTACAATGGTGTGAAAGCAATAGGCATTTAGTAGAAACCATACTTCAAATTTTGAATTTTGATCTTCTCCTGGGCTAGCAATATACAGTATGACACTCCCTTGTAATGCAGGGTAGTGGCAGTGAGCCATTCTGTTTTTCACATCTAATACAGTATTCAATAAATTATGCAAGATATTCAACACTTTATTATAAAATATGGTTTGTGTCAAATGATTTTGCCCAACTAAAGGCAAATGTAAGTGTTCAAAGTACATTTAAGGTAGGCTACGCTGAGCTATTCCGTTTGGCAGGCTAGTTATATTAAATGCATTTTCACCTTAATGATACTTCGATACTTTCAACTTAACGATAGGTTTACTGATATGTAACCCCATCGTAAGTTGAGGAACATCTGCACATCGCCTTTTCACTTTCTGTGTGGTATCCTTTGAAATACAAAATCTTAAAATTTTGATAATGTCCAATGTTTATTTTTTCTTTTATCCCTTGTGCTATTCGTATCATAAGAAATTGCTATATCTACAGTCCTTTGTATATTCTGGTATCTAAAATCACTTTCATTCTACCGTTGGGACTTCCTTTAATGAGGTGCTGCTGGTGGTGATTTCTCAGATTCTACCCTCTCACTTGAAAGATATTTTTGCAAGGCATACAATTATAGGCTTATAGTTATTTTCCCTTGGCACATTAAAGCTATCATTCCATTGTCTATTGGCTTCATCTGGTTACCGTTGGGAAGTTGGCTGTCAGCTGTCTAGTGATCCTTCTTTTTTTGAAAGTAATTTATCTTTTTTTTCTCAGCTGCTCAACTCTGGTATCTCTCCTCAGTTCCGAAAAGGTACTAGTTATTACCTGTAAAAAATACTGACTTTGCCCCATTCGCTCTCCTCTCCTTCTGGAACTCTGACTATAAATGTGTATTTCAGACCTTCTCTATCACTCTATATTCCAACTACCTTGCTTAACTTTTTATTTCAAAACTAAAAAGCTTTATAATAAAATCTACTAGATATTAAATTATGCAACTTGATTTGAAACTTACTAAACAATGGCAAAGACTCTGTAGAACATTGTTTTGTATATTCTTTCCATATATTCTATCTCTTTGCCTCTCTGTGGTAATTTTTAAGTAATTTCTTGTGAATAGTCTTCCAATTCACTATTTCTGTCTAATCTGCTGTTAATCCCTTCAATTGGTTCAATTCTTAATTTCAATCATAATTGTTTTTACTTCCAGAAATTCTATGCCTATTCTTTAGAATTTTTTTTCTGCACGTATTTTTACTTCCTTAAACATAGTAAATAAACATAGTTTACTCCATATTCTGTTTAATAATTTCACTACATAATTATTTTAAGGCATGTTTCTGCTATACTTTTGCTCATATGCAGTACCCTCATTTCTTTATTTGTGAGCTGCTTGCTTTTCTTGTAACTTGAGTAAATACTTTGAGGTCTAGGATACAGGTGAATATCTTCATGAACAATCTACATTTGCATATGCTAGATGTCTGCGAAACTGAAAGGTAACAATCACTTTAAATTTACAGCTAGTGGTTACTTTAGTAGTGTCAATTTGGGTTGCATGGATACAACATTTTTTCATCAAACACTATATATTTTTATTAAACAGTATATTTTTTATTACTTCAAAATATTAAGGGAGTACAAATGCTTTTGGTTACATGGATCACTTTTGTAATGTTTGAGTCATGGCCATAAGTGTGCCCATCACCCAAATAGTGTTCGTTGTACTCATTAGAAATACAACTTCTAATTTTTTCCTAAATACTCTGGCTTAGCACAACCAGGGACATATCCTTTGTTAGTACCCTAGGGAAGTAGGTAGGAAACAAGTTCTCTTTCACTGAGAATGCACTGCTTTGGGGTACCGATTTAGTGAAAAAAAGACTCCTATGGAACAGCCAACTTTGGTCCCTGTGTTTGTGTCTTTTAATCCTGTTTTGGGTGGCTTCTGAAAAGCTTAACTCCTCAAACTCCCCATTCCACAATGGTCTTCAGTATTCATTTCAGTACTTCACTTCTCTACGGTTTATCCTGATAACCACTTACCCAGCAGATATTCAAAGATTTTAACTAGATGTTTTTCATCTATTAGTTGGCTATTTTAGTTGTCTTCAGCAGTAAAGATATGCCAGAATAGGCTGGGCGCAGTGGCTTATGCCTGTGATCCTAGCACTGTGGGGGGCCAAGTCGGGCGGATTGCTCAAGGTCAGGAGTTTGAAACCATCCTGAGCAACAGCGAGACCCCCGACATGCCAGAAACAGAAAACCTTTTACTCACTCTTTGGTCCAGTTCAACAGAGCCTCTGTATCCACCAAACTTGCAGAGGTCAAAAATTACCACCAAACTGCCCTATCAATTTGGCATACTTTTAATTTCTATCTAATTCAACCTGTCCAATTTCTGGCACACCTGATTATTCTCTTTTCTAAGAGCCAGTTTTTGGCTCTATAACACCACCCTTTCCTATATAACTCCTATATGATCATTCCTCAGAGTTCAGATCTGGGTTTTCTCATTTCTAATCTCCTCTGCCACCATTTAGCCTTAGCCCACCAACATCCATCTTCTAGATGAACAGCCTTTTAATTGGACTTCTTCTGCCCACTCTTGCCCTTATACAATCCATTCTCTGTCATAGCAAGCAGAGTGATCTTTCTAAAATAAAAATTACATCATGTCACAATGCCTGTGTATAACTCTAAGGCAATGTATTTGAACTTCAGATAAGAACCGCACTATTTGTATTTGGCCTGGCTCGGTGGCTCACTCCTATAACTGTAGCACTCTGGGAGGTCGAGGTGGGCGGATTGCTCAAGGTCAGGAGTTCGAAACCAGCCTGAGTGAGACCTCATCTCTACTATAAATAGAAAGAAATTAACTGGCCAACTATGTATAGAAAAAATTAGCCGGCCATGGTGGCACATGCCTGTAGTCCCAGCTACTCAGGAGGCTGAGGCAGTAGGATTGCTTGAGCCCAGGGGTTTGAGGTTGCTGTGAGCTAGGCTGACGCCACGGCACTCACTCTAGCCTGGGCAACAAAGTGAGACTCTTGTCTCAAAAAAAAATAAAAAATAAAAAAAAAAAAATAAAAAATGTACTGCACTATTTAACATGGCCCACAAATTCTTGTATGACTCCTGCCTGCCTATATAACTGTAATTATCCTCTTATATAATACTATAGACAATGGATCATCTTTTCATTTCCTTAAATATGACAAATTCTTTCCCACCTCAGATCCTTGATACTTTCTGTTCCTTCTTCCTGGAATACTGTTTCCTTTTTCTTTGTGTGGTTAATACCTACCCCCACTTCAGATTTCACTACAACTGTGACCTTCTCGGGGGCCTTCCTTTAGCACCCAATCTAACAGCATTCTGTTCTTCTCTCTTAGAACATTTATTATAACTTGTGATTAAGCACTTATTGTCAGTTTAATTTAATGTCTGTTCAATTATCTGTAGGTTCCAGGCCTGTACAGAGCCTATTTGTTATCTTTTCACTATATGTGAGGGCCTAGCACAATGTCTGGCACATAGTAGGCATCCAATGAACATATGTTAAATAACTGATTTCTCTCCCTTAAGCAGACCCACAGGAAAAATACAAGTATAATTAGAAATTACATGTTGAGCTCAGAATTAGAACCAAGGAGAATGAGTTAAATGATGAGAATGTACATAAGAATCAGGCCAAAATAAGACATATCTGCAAATATATATTCTTATAATGCTTAAGGTTATATAGCCAAGAGTACTTCCCTCGATTAATATTTAATGGAAGCCAGGTGTGGTGGCTCACATCTGTAATCCTAGTACTCTAGGAGTCTGAGGTGGGAGGACTGCTTGAGTTCAGGAGTTCGAGACCAGTCTGAGCAAGAGTGAGACCCTGCCTCTACTCAAAAGAGAAACAATTAGCTGGGAATGGGTGCATGTGCCCGTAGTCCCAGCTACTTGGGAGGCTGAAATAGGAGGATCACTTAAGCCCAGGAGTTTGAGGTTGCTGTGAACTAGGTTGATGCAATGGTACTCTAGCCCGGGCAACAAAGTGAGGCTATGCCTAAAAAAAAAAAAAAAAAAAAAAAAAAAAAAAAAAAAAAAATCATTTGATGCTCGCTTTGGCAGCACATATACTAAAATTGGAACAATACAGAGAAGATTAGCACAGCCCCTGCGCAAGGATGACACGCAAATTTGTGAAGCGTTCCATATTTTTTGTGTGTGTGCAAGTGTATAATATCTTAACCCCACCAACCCATTTTCTAGCCACCATTAAGGAACTGAGGACCATCCCTAAATTTCTTTCTTTACTCTGACAAAAAATAGTGCAAAGGAAGGAATCAACTTCCTATTCTGTCCAAGAAAAGTGCATCCTCCAATCCAAGGTTTAAAAATAAAAAACACAGCATTACTTTGTGGATTTTTCACTTATTAGAGTTATTGCTTTTTCATAATTGCACAGATCTGATAACTTTTGAATAAACTATTATAAACTTTAAATCCGGCTGCAATAATGCCATACCTTATGTAATTGGTGATAGAATAATGCCTCTGTGGACTCTCACAGAAAACAGTGTGTCCTATATGACATGATTTGTCACTATAAGGGATTATAATGTAACCCCATTAATAAGTAAAAAAAAAATCACTTGAGAAACTTTTTAAATTTTAAAATCAAAAAATAAAAGTATAAAATTATTAAATTTAAAAAATTAAAAAAATATTTAATGGATAAGGCCAGCACATGCCTAAATAATTCAATACATGGCTTTTAATTAGTGGTCTACATTTTAGTTAAAGGAAATAATCACCTACAAATGGCCTATGTTTTTCATGTTGGTTTATAAAAGTTTGTTATTTAAATCCCTGAAAACATTTTCCCACAGAACCAATATTATACATAGTAGTTAGGTTCCTTTGGTCAGTATATAATGTTTAATCCATTTATTTATCTACTTTAACAACTATTAATTGAGCACTTCTTTGTGCCAGGAACTAACTGTTCTACTACTAGAGATATGACAGAACACCAAACAGACAAAAAAACACTGTCCTCAAGGATCGTATAACCATGTGCTCAAACAGAAAAAAAGTAAATGAAATATATAGAATGGCAGACGGCGATATATGCTATAGTGAAAAACAAAGTTGAGTGGAGGGATAGAGAATGGGGAGAGTACAATTTTAACCAATTATTAGTAAAATTTATTTGTATCTGTTCCAAAAAGGATTTAAGATAGATATTACTTATAGAACCTAAGTATTACAAATAAAATAACTGCTTATACAAGGAAAGACTTTCAACTGAAGAGCTTTATAAAAGCACATTTCCTTTCCCACAGCGGTAGGATAGGCGGAGAACTGCTCAGGCTCTAAGTCACTTAACAAACCAGCTATCAAAGCCTGAGGCAGATTCCCCAAGAAGGTAGTAGCTAGAAAAGGTAAGAGGCTGAAAGCAGTAGTGGAAATCCCAGGAAGAAAGATATGAGAAGCTAAGAAAGAAAGCACACTTCTTGCTGATGATATGAACCCATAGACAGGCAGTCCCCTTAATCAACCACTTCCTAGCCAGCTTTTCTTTCTACAATTGTAACTATTTCTGACCACGATAGCTTTCCTATTTGGCATACAATGTTATATAACTTTCTCTCATTATTCTATCCCCCAAAGAAATATTTAACCTTTAGGGATTTTCTGACAACTTTAATGACCGAAAAAGATCCCCTTTTATCCCTACCTATACCATAACTCATAGCAAAGGAATGTAGTTATTAGCAAGTAAAGTACTCTGGCTCTCTCATATTTTACCTTAATAATAGGGATAGAGACCAGGATCTGGGGTGAAATGTAAGAAGAAAAAATTGGAACAAGGTTTCAAAAAGCATCCCTAGCACCACAGTAATGACTGGACAAGGAAAGACAATCAACCAGTTTAGTCTTCTATAGTTTGTACAAAACCACTTCCACTACCTTAGAGCATGTAGCACAAACTGAGAGAAATAGAAGGGAGTAACAAAAGTAGGTCCTCTCTAACGCCACTGGCTTATAATATATAGCTGGGATGATAGCCAGGTAAGGAATGAGCATATAAATTAAGCCTGTCCATAATAACTTCAGTTTTTATTTCTTCATATGAAAAAGGGCCTTCTTATTAATTTCACCTGAAAAAAGCAAGAGTTTTAGTTAGTGAGTGCTAATTTTTTTTTGGTAATTACACTGATATTTTCATGAAATAAAACAGTTCCTCACTCAGGTGGTGACTATCAAATATATTTCCAAGAATTTTTCAAATTAAATACAACATATTTATATTCAAAATTTCATAAAATAAAGTCTCAAGTTTAAAGATAAGCAGCAATATACAATCAAAACAAAGCATCAGCAGAAAGATATTAGCCAAAAACAATTACCTTTATGGCTGTGTGTTTGTTTTCATCTTCTTCCATCCATAGATCCTGTTCATAATAATATAAGCCATCATTGATAACTTTAGCAAGTTCAGATGTAATTTTTGCCCGAGACACATGGTTGCCTGTTCGATCTCCTCCAGGATGTTTTCTCATATAAGGTGGTGTCTGAGTCACAATCAAAATCTTGTTTAAATCTTGGTCATCAATTTCATAATCTGAATCATTATCAGACCAATCGGTAAATGTGTTTTTTCGTCCTTCTATTTGTTCCATCTCCTCATCAAATAAAAAGTCAAGTTCTTCTTGTTCTGGTTCTTCTGAAGGACATAGTTGATTTGATGCTTCTTCAGGTACAGGCACTGATTCCTAAAAGAAGAAATTGGTATTTTATATAAAAACTTGTCTATCATTTTCAAAATAAATGTCATATAACAGTGTTACAAATAAGCAATATCAAGCTTGTATGCTGAATGACTAGTTTAGCAGCCAAACTGTAAAAGACAATCAAGCCAGTATTATTCTGGCCCAGTAATTATAAAGTAATTGCCAAAGACCAAGCTAAATTTAAGACTAAAGAAAAACACAAGGCTGAATAAAGGAAGGATTAAAGACTCCTTTACAGTCAGAATGGTCTTCAGATCATCCACTATATCACAATGACTCATTTTACTGATGACAAAACAAAGGCCTAGGCCTAGAGATGGGAAATTTGCCTATGATTTCAGAATTAAGACTAGAACTAAGATCTTCTGATTTTCAGAGTCAATGATGTTTCCTAGTCTGAACTCTTTTTACCTCACAATGATAATACCTTAGTTTCTTAGGTAAATCTCTCTGCCCCATTCTGATTCCCATTGTACTTGGCCCAGTTTTCATGTCAAATTATCCCTAAAACTCACTGAATTTTTAAATTTCCACCTCTCCTATAGAACTTAAAATAGCTACTGGCTTACATAACAAGTCTAAGCTTTTAGATCCTAGATCCTCTAACATTTATCCTAGTCTAAACTGCTAGCACAATGAAATAATTTCTCCTTGCTGTCACCTTTACTTGCCATCCTCTGACCTAGCTTTATCCTTCAGTTCATACTCTCCTACATGTAGTACAAAATAATTCCTCCCTTCCAGAATTTCTATTCATGTACACCCAGTCAGTCAGTTGACAATTCTCTGGGTGCTTCTGCTAATCCAGGCACTGTTGTAGACAGAGGTATACAGCAACAAATTTAACAACAACTCTGCCCTGATGGAGCTAATATTATAATAAATGGAAGGCTGCCTATGATGTTTTTGCTAAAAAAAGACAAGTCGTAAAACACTGTGAATGTATAGTTTTTAAAACACTGAATATACTCTTAAAAACTATAATCTTGGCTGGGCGCGGTGGCTCAAGCCTGTAATCCTAGTTCTCTGGGAGGCCGAGGTGGGCGGATCATTTGAGCTCAGGAGTTCGAGACCAGCCTGAGCAAGAGCGAGACCCCATCTCTACTATAAATAGAAAGAAATTAATTGGCCAACTAATATATATAGAAAAAATTAGCCGGGCATGGTGGCACATGCCTGTAGTCCCAGCTACTTGGGAGGCTGAGGCAGCAGGATTGCTTGAGCCCAGGAGTCTGAGGTTGCTGTGAGCTAGCCTGACGCCACGGCACTCACTCTAGCCTGGGCAATAAAGTGAGACTCTGTCTCAAAAAAAAAAAAAAAAAAAAAAAAAAAAACCAAACTATAATCTTCACTTTTGCAGGTACATAAAATATGTCTCAGAGAATAAACACTAAACTGTTAATAACTGTAAAACCTAGACAGAACATTTACTTTTTACTTGATATTGAAATCTGTTTTTCAGAGGGAGGGGGGTCAAAAGAAAAAAAAAAAGTAAATCTCCTTTTCAAACCCAAAATTTTTTTGTAATTTCTGAAGAAGAAATAAGATTTTGGGTGGGAGATGACTATGCATGCTTATGTGCAATACTAATACATAGTAATGAAAAGAATAAATACACATCAACACTGAAAACATATTACTATCAGAAGATCAGAAACTTTTATGACTTTCTAAAAAGCAGAAAGTCAATGAGACTGTATTAATCACCAAAGCAGAGGAAACAGCCAACTAGAACTGACACAAAGAAAGGCTGATAAGGGCTGGGCGCAGTGGGTCACGCCTGTAATCCTAGCACTCTGGGAGGCCGAGGCGGGCGGATTGCTCGAGGTCAGGAGTTTGAAACCAGCCTGAGCAACAGCGAGACCCCGTCTCTACTAAAAATAGAAAGAAATTAATTGGCCAACTAATATATACAGAAAAAATTAGCCGGGCATGGTGGCGCATGCCTGTAGTCCCTGCTACTCGGGAGGCTGAGGCAGGAGGATCACTTGAGCCCAGGAATTTGAGGTTGCTGTGAGCTAGGCTGCTGCCATGGCACTCTAGCCTGGGCAACAAAGTGAGACACTTTGTCTAAAAATAAAAAATAAAAAAAATAAAAAAAAATAAAAAGAATAAGAAAGGCTGATGGGGAAGCAAAAGCCTATGGCCACAGTAAGGCCCTAGAAAGCTTTGAGATGGCAGCTACAAAGAGCAGGAATAGACTATAAGACAGCAATCAAAATAGGTATTTAGAAAATCAACTACAGGACACAGCTAGAACAGTCAACCCAATTCCTTCATCTGAGATAAGCCAAAAAAATCTCCTCCCAACCAAAGTGCAAGAACTGCTTTCTAAATGAAGCAAAACATTGCTAAGGGAGGGCTCGTGTTTTAGGTGTTAGGCTTACAGAGAGATTATACACACCCCCGTATTATTCTGAACCTCTAAAACAGAGTTGGGGGGACAGGAAAGAAAAGGTAATTTCACCAATGAATGAAATACACTAAGAAATTCTACCTCTCAGAGAAAAGTACTCCTTATTTTAGCTATTGTGGAGATCCAGAGACAGTATGCCTGTTTTTTGAGTAGGTCTAGAAGTCCAAGCCAACAGGACCTTTTCACTTACCCAGAGTGTGCAAACATACTTCACATCTAACAAAATGGCCCTCTGGATGAACAGATCTACAAGGTCACAAAAGAAAACTATACCAATTTACTAATACTATTATGAACCATCAATCAAAAATCACCAGATATCAAGGAATAAACAACATTCTAAAAAAGAAAGATTTCAATAAATAAAATGGAAGGAAATAATGATAGTATCCAAAGAGAATCTTTTTTTTTTTGAGACAGAGTCTCACTTTATTGCCCAGGCTAGAGTGAGTGCCATGGCGTCAGCCTAGCTCACAGCAACCTCAAACTCCTGGGCTCAAGCAATCCTGCTGCCTCAGCCTCCCAAGTAGCTGGGACTACAGGCATGTGCCACCATGCCCGGCTAATTTTTTTTCTATATATATTAGTTGGCCAATTAATTTCTTTCTATTTATAGTAGAGATGGGGTCTCACTCTTGCTCAGGCTGGTCTTGAACTCCTGAGCTCAAACAATCCGCCCACCTCGGCCTCCCAGAGAGCTAGGATTACAGGCTTGAGCCACCATGCCCGGCCTAAAGAGAACCTTTTTTAAAC
>VSMD01009506.1:0-41140 GCA_008750895.1 Mirza zaza | reverse complement strand
CCCACCACATCAACATCAGATTTTAGGAAATGGTTCTATAAATTTCTTCAAGCAGGTGGCAAGAGCTGATAAGTTTTCATGTGTTACTACCTCAGCAGAGCATTGCCAGGAATATGGACATCAAAGAGAGGGAAATAAGACGTGTTTAAGGGGATCCACGGCATTTTTTGTATCAACGCTTTGATGCTCAGAGAGGGCAATGAACTGGCCCAGGGTCACACAGCAAGTGAGGACAAGAAGCCTGGTGCCCTGATTCAGGTTCCTGCTTGGATTCCGAGTCACCTTGAATGTGATCTTGATCCTCCCCAGTTCTAATCATGTGACCCCCTGGTGTTTTCTCTGTCTCTGTCTCTCTCTGCCTCTCTGTCTCTTTGTCTCTGACCCTCTGTATCTCTCCTTCAGCATACATCACATGATGAGTGTGCGAACAAAATGTGGAATATTCATACAATGCAATATTATTTGGCCATATAAAGGAATAAAGTCCTGGTACATGCTACAACATGGATTAACATTAAAAATAAGCAAAAGCAAAAAAAAAAAAAGCCAGAGACAACAGGCCATATTTGGTATGATTCCATGTATATGAAATGTCCAGAACAGGCACATCCATAGAGACAGAGTGGATTAGTGGTTGCCAGGGACAGAGAGGAGAGAAGAATAGTGACGGCCGACACATATGGGTCTTATCTGGGGACCGATGAAAATGTCCTGGAATTAGCTATTGGTGGTGGTGGCACAACTTTGTGCTTCTACTAAAACCGCTAATGCCCATGCACAAGGCTCACAACCTGAGGCAGGAGAGAATTGCTTTTGAAAGGGTGAATTTTATGATGTGTGGGTTATATCGCAACAAAAAGATTATTTAAAAAACACCATAGCATGACTTTGCATGTGCCCTCCCGGTTATACATTTAGCATTATTGCAGCTGCTATGCAAGTCCTGTAAGCAATGACTGCACAGGGTTAAATACACAAAGCCACGACACTGTTCTCTGGGCTATTTACCAGGTTCTTAAGGCTGATTTTGACATCATAGATTTCAGCTTTAGATTAGCTGCAGAGGCTGGTGCCCAGGTATGATGCCAGCCCCCGGCCCACCAGTGCTGGCAGGGAGAAAGCAGAGACTCCGAAAGATAAGAAATAGACCCTATTCCTGCATTCTGAGCAGAGGTAGGGCCCTGGGGGCTCTGAGCAGGTCTGGCCTCCCCTTTTTACTAACAGAGATGAGCACTTGTTAGTGGTTAATGACTCTGAACCTAAAACTTCTTCACTGATACAATCAGAAGATTGAAAATGAATTTTAAATGGCCTAATTCTAGATGGGCTAGATTATTATCTAACACTGTTTGCTGGACCCCTTTATCTTGTCTTAAGTGCAGTGAAGGCCCAGCTGCACGTTAACCTTAGCCGATTTCAGGGGCATGTGTTCTGCTGAGGTTAAAGGAGCCCAGGGCCAGCCATCTCCGCCACCCCCGAGCCCTGGGCCCGGCGCGAGCTGGAACGGCAGCCAGCTCGGCTTCCAGGCTGTGCCCGTGCCCGCTCTGCTAGTGTCCGAACGACTCGCCCAGGTGGACGCAATTCTGTTCTTTGAAGATGTATAGCGTTTCCCACCAGATGACTGGCCCCTACAGGCAGCCGGCCCCTTCCTCCGGGACTCAACTGAAAATAACTGATGCCTCTTCCCGAGGCCGGAGGGAAGTGCTGTGTGCGCCCCCCGGGGAAATGCTGCAGCCAGATGTACCGAACTCAGTGGCATCGTCAACCCCGTGCTTTTTTATCTCATCCACCATCCTTAGAACATAGTCCTCGCTATGCCCTGGGGGCCCGCGTGGGGGACCCCGGGACAGCTCCCGTTCTGGCTGTCAGCTATTGAGCACGCACGGTGGGCCGGCCACATGCAAACGCCTTGCCAACAGCAGCTCATGAACACTCACGACATCGCCAGGAAGCGAATGTCAGCACCCACACTCAACACCCGAAGCCACGGTGGCTCGGGGAGGCTAATTAAGTCACCGGAGACAGCAGAGTCAGCAAGGGCGGCAGCCGGGATGTGAGGTCCTGAGACGGCCCCTTAGCGGTTTCGGGTCACGGCCAACCGGCAGACAGGGCCGCGTGCAGGTGCGCAGCGCCCACTCCCGCCAACAGCCTCGTCCCGCACTGGCCTCCTCCCATACAGGGCATGAGCCAGAGAGAGTCTGACGTTCCCACAGTGCCGAGGACACCAGGCTGCCGGGGCCGGGGCTCTGGCGCCAGCCTGGCCCTGTGGAACAGAGACAAGACGTGCAGACCCTCTGGCTTGGCGACCGCGCTCCCCGTGTGGCCCCAGCGGAAACGCAGCGTACGTGCGCCGCGGGACGCACGCCCAAGCAGCATGGGGAACGGCCCCATGCCCTGGTGGCGACCCCAGCAGCCGTGCACAGTGGCGGGGTGAGTGCCCACGGTGTGCCCGCCCAGAGGCACGCCGCCCGCAGTGAAAGGAGGGGCCAGCTGCATCCAACACGCTGTTGAGCAAAAGAAGCTGGACACGAAAGAACATGCAATGCATAACCCCACTTGCACGAAGTCCCAAACCAGGCAAAACTGAACTGCAGTGTCAGTGTAGGCACGCAGGTTCCGACGCTGTAAAAACGGAGGGAAACAGGGAGTGTTGCCCTAAGTCCAAAGAGCGATGACTTTTAAAGAAGCCGGGAGGCTGTGCTGGGGCAAGGGGACACAGAAAGCTTCCGGAGCATCTACGTCTTGATGTGGCAGTGGGGAGGCGTCCTCGAATGCTCACCTTACAGTGATCCAGTACTTTTCTGGATGGGTATTCTATTTCACAATGTTTTTCTTTTAGGAGATGGGATCTGGCTGTGTTGTCCAGGCTGGAGTGCAGTGACATCATCATAGTTCACTGTAACTTTGAATTCTTGGGCTTTTATTTCACAATTTTTAAAAATGTAAAACATAATGGTTCCACCAGCAGAGTGGTGGCTTTCCCTCTTCTACCTCGATCCCTGACGTCCTACCGACAACTATCCATGTGACCACATGCTCACACTGGAGGCTAAAACCTTGGGCCACTTTGGTCTGTGCCAAGCAAGCCCGGCAGAACGGCTGACGAGGGCAGGGAAGGAAGGGAGCCTGGTTCCCCTGTTTTCTCAGGGGTCCCTGCCCCAGAGCCAGCTGTCTAGCCTCAGTCTGGAGCATGATTTTTTTTTTTTTTTTTTTACCTTATAAATGAAAGTTCAAAGCGATGAAAACTTGCTCTGGACCCCAGGGAGTGCTACGTCCTGCAGCTGCCCCACAAGACCTGCCCCCGAGTTCCCAGCCCGTCTCCCTCCACCCCGAGAATGGGAAAACAGAACTGTCTTCCTCTCGGTGTTGTCTGAGACCAGCCGAGGTCGAGCTCTGCAGAGGGAGGGCTGTTTGTTTGTCCCAAGGTACTTTGGGGTTTCTTTGCATTTGCTCAGCTATTTGCTCTTCGTCTTTCTGGTCTGAGGCTGGCCCAGGCTTTGGTCCTCGTGGCCTGTGAGCTGGGCGGCTGTCCTGCTGGCAAAGAACTGGGCTCCCTGGCCCTGCAGGGGACCGCGATGGCCAGTGCTGCTTGGGGAGCAGCTCGCCGTGTCTGGCTGCAGCCACCTGGAGCCACACTCCTCGGTTTGCTTCGTCTGCCTCTCCCTGGGCTCTGGCTGGGGCAGGGTGGGAAGCCTGGAGCCAGGGAATAAAATCACATCTGGCCCTGCAGGGGCCCACCACGTCCCGGCCCTGCTCCATCATGCGTGTGACCAGGTTCGCCCCCACGTCCCCACCCTTTACCCAGACAAGAAAGGCAGGAACAGCTGAGATGTGTCTCAGGGCCAGGCCACCGGGGTCAAGCCCACCTCTGTCACTTAGTGGCTGTGTGGCTTTGGTAAAGTTACTCCCTCACGCTGCCTCAGTTTCCCCATCTGTAAAAGGAGAATTGTAAGGGCCCCTATTCACAGGGTGGTGGTGGTGGTGAAGTCTCCCACTGCGTGGAAAGCACTGAGGACATTGCTTGGCACGGAGGAAGCACTTGGTAACCACCAGCTGGGAGAACAGCGATAGTGGTAACAATAGTCGCTGCTGTTAGAACCCGTCCTCCTGCTCTCCAGGCCTCGGCCAAGGCCACGCTCTGCCACCGTGCTGGGTGGCAGAAATGCCCCTCGGTCCTCCCAGCCTCACTTCCCACAAACCCACCCAGCGCCATCCCCCAAGTTCCCCAACCCCACCCTCTCTGCCCATCTTCAGGGTCTACTTGCGGCCCAATGCCCCCCCCAGTCACACGGCAGCCTCCCTTCCCCCCACCCCCAGGGCACCATGGTCACTGTCACTACTGTAACCACTCGATGGGCACAAGGTGTCAGCCCCGAAACCCAGACAGAGAGGGGGCTCAGAACGCAGAGCCCCCAGACCTGGTTTGCCTCCCACGGGGACTGAAGGTCAGCTTGTCATTCTTTCTATGCTGAGGCGCCCACAGGGACTATCGATAAGAAGAAAAAGAGATGAGTGGCAAACTGATTGATCACACCACAGTTTACATCGCCACAAGGCCACGTGACCAGGGCCACATCCACCAAACGTTCACGGCGCACCTGCTCCATGCCAGGCTCTGTCCAGGCACTGCGGACACCCTGTGAGCCTCATCCCTTTCCTCTTGGAATTTGAATCACACCCAGGGACAGCGACAATAAGCAAATAAAGATGCGAATATACACAGAAACCAAGTGACGAGGACGCACAGGCTGGGAGGGAGACTGGGAGTGCTGGGTAGGCTGGAAGGGTCCAGGCTCCAAACCCGCTCTGCCACAGCAAGCAGGGCTCTGCCCGCGGGCACCTCCTCGGAGAAGCCACAAATCGCCCCACTTCCCCCCACCCCCGCTGTCCCCTTGCCCTGCGTTATTTCCCTCGCAGCACCTGTGGCTGCCTGGGCCTCCAGGGCTGCGGTGGGGAGGGCTGAGGACGATCAGCCCCGCCAGGCTTGGCTCCTCTTGGACGGAGCAGGAGAGTGCAGGGAGAAAGGGGAGTCACAGAGCGCAGCGGGCGGGGCTGTCCAGCCAGGTGGCCGAAGCAGGTGGACCGTGGAATCCTCTGGTGTCTCCAGACGGGGCCAAAGTCAGCCGTCAGCAGGGCAGGGTCAGGAACAGAGACCTGGCCAAGGGAAGGGTCAGGGGAACTGGGGAGAGAAGGGGCAGAGCCAGGCCCCAGGGCAGCTGTGCAGGGGCAGGTGGGAACACGAGGGCGGGCGTCCCAGGAGGCTCGGTCCCAGGGCTCAGTGGCTGGGTCTGGGCCTGGAAGCTTTGCCCGTGATGTGGATGAAGCAGTGGAGAAGCCCAGCCTTGTGTCCAGCAACGTGGAGCTCATGACAGTGGAGCCACCCAAGGGGTCTGCAGGCTCTTCCCCACTCAGGCAGCCTCTCATGGGGAGCTCAGCTCAGACAGGGGTGGCCTGTCAAAGGGAGATGCCCCACGGTCTTAAAGGGCCCGGCACAGAGGAGGGCTTTAGAGAGACCATGCACAAGCCAAGCCTGGCAGCTTCGCGCGCATCCTTGGCATACACAGGTGATCGCACATGGGCCCGCCCTTGGTCCTCCCTTTGTGTGGCACCAGGGAGCCAGGAGACAGGGCACAAGCTCCTGGCATCTCTACCCCTTTCTGATCCCCCCTCCTCCCTCCTGAGTCCTGACAGAGCCATCCTTCCTCTGCACTTCTGGGTCACCAGGAAGTCAGTGTGATCTGGGACCATGAGCTGTGCATCTGTCCCTCACACACACACACGCACAGACATAGACTCACACGCGTGCACGCATGCACTGGCAAACACACACTTACAAATTCACTCGCTCTTTCACACACACACAGGCACTTCCAAAAACACACACTCATACACATACGACAAACACACACACACACACACTTGTGAACCACCAAGCCACCTACTCAGACGCTATATCCTTGCCCTTACTGAAGGCAGCATCACCCCAACCCACAAAGTTCAATGCACTGCGCCCAAACACACACCCACATACATAGCCTCAGCCATTAGCACGCACCCAGTGCACCCACTTGTCGTCCAATGCGTGTAAACACGAGCACATCCGCAATTATGCTTCACACATAAACATGGGCTCATTCACCTGTTTTCATTCATTCAGCATCTCCTGGCGATTTGCTGCAGGGCCACTTGTCATGGGCCGTTGGAGGCAGAGGACACAGCGTTCAGATGTTCTGGAGCTGGGGAGGACTGCCAGAGAGAGCAAGGGAGGACTGCCAGAGAGAGCAGGGGAGGACTGCTGGGAGAGAGCAGGGGAGGACTGCCGGGAGAGAGCAGGGTTCAGCCAGTCTTGAAAGATGAAAAGGAATCTGCCTGTGGAAAGTTACGAGGACTAGTCATCATTCATTCATTTACTTTTGCTTTAAATGATACCTTTACCTGTTGATTTGTGAATTCTGTTTCTCCCGGCAGAATATAAGCTCGGCCAGGGCAGGATCTTTGTTTTGCTCATTGCTTTGTCTCTCGTGACTCGAACAGAGTCTGACTCACACCTGAGCTCTAGTAGACATCTGTGAATCAGTACATGCATACATTAACCCTCCCTGAAGGGTTCTGATGGGGGCGAGTTGGCTCATATTTGACACGGTGGGTTGCTTCAGAACGTCCACAAGGAACAAAGATCCTTTTGCCCTTTTATAGAGAAGAAGGCGAGATTAGTGGTTCTTCCACCTGGAAAGTGTGGCTTGGAATAAGCCCAGTAGGCAGAGCTGAGGCTTGAGAACCTTCTTGGGGATTTCGGAGCAATAGGGAGGGGAAAGAGAGGGAGACAGAAGAAGGAAAGGAGGCAGGAAGGGAGGGAGGGACAGGTGGAGTGGGAGGGGGACAGACGGGAAGGAGATAGGTCAGTCAGAGAGCCTCTGAGCGCTGAGTCACCTGGGCCACCAGACCTGTTTCCTGCATGTCAACTGGGAACCAGCCAGCCAGAGGACAGACGGGGAGTTGAACGTCGGGGGCTCACTAATCATGTGGTTTCGTACAAACCCTTTCCCATCTCCGGGCCTCGGTTGCATGCACACTCAGGGGCTGGATCAGAATAGGGTTTCCCGAAGTGTCATGGAAGTGGATGGATTTCAGGTGGAACCCAGGTGCACATTTTTAAATTTTCATAACTATGGATCAGGACATAGAAAGAGCAAGCAGCAATGTGATGAGTAATATTCCCAGGATGAGGTGAACTTTCAAGAGAGGGTGGTGCAAAGTTGGTGTGAAGAGACATGTGCAGTAACGCTCAGGTGAGACGCAGGTACAGCCACACGGTGCCAAGGACGTGAATGTTGATGTCTGGGAAACACTAGCCTAAGTGACCTGGAAGGAGCCTTCCAGCTCTGTGGTTTTAAGGTCCAGTAGCACCAGGTCATCGGGGCTCACGCACAGGTTAACATGAAAGGGGGACCCACAGAGCTCCCTGCACCCATCACCTGGCCCTGCTCTGTGGAAGAGGCAGATGATCTTCTAAGATCGTGCTGGGGCCAGAGGCTGTACCTCCACCCTCTGCAAGCCAAGAGCATCCCGAGTCTGTGAGAATAATTCTGATTAGACCCTGGAGAAAGTGGACTCTGAGCCTTTGCAGTGGCTGTTCCCTCCTCCTGGATCACTTTTCCCTTTCGCATTCAGCTCCCTGCTTTCCTGTCGCCTGTGCGGAACCACTTTCCCTGCAGGCCCCATGACACACCCTCCCAGCCACTCCCCTCACTGTCTAGTCCGTGATCCGCTCCTGCCTCCTTGGCTGGGATCTTCTCATTTATTTGTCACTGTGCTGAGTGTCCCTCTGCCCCACCTGAATCAGCTCCAGGGGAGAAGGGACTGTGTCTCGGTGTTCACTTCCCATACCCGAGTTCATCACTGAACGAGCGAACGGTCGGCCATGCAATGGTCTAGTCGCCTGCCCCTACCTCTGCAGTGTGCTTTCCGTTACTCATTCAACACATGCCAGGATGGTATCTGCGTGCTGTAATAACGGCAGGTGGAGCGGAGCATCAGCCAGCCAGAGCCTGTGCCCGTGGTCCTTGGAGAGCTCATCAAGGGCCCCCGCACGTCTGTTCCAGCTTTGGGGCGTCCTGGTAAGCCAGGCCCAGAGAGGCCAGGAGGAAAGCCCTTGTCCCTCTGGATGCCCGGCAGGTCTGCTGCTAGTTTTCGTTCATCGGAGAGCTTTGCACAGACAAAAGATGCGAGGCCCGGCTGCCCACCGAGGTTGCCCGGCTGGCAGGTCTCCATGGAGACTGTGGAAGCACATCTGTTCTCTCTCAGCTCCCAGGGAGGGCGTCTGCTCTGGCCTGCAAAGCCGAGGCCCGAGCCTCCTGCGGTGAGCACTGCCCCTGTAGAAGCCCTGCTGGGTCCCCTCTGTCCACAGGGAGGACGAGGAGGACAGGGAGGAGGGAGCATCTGTTTTCTCCACGAGGCGGACAGCTTGGGAGCCGGGCAGAGACCGGCTGGGCGCAGAGTGGACCCAGGGGACACAAACGCCCGGGTGTCAAATGCGATGTGGCACGTGGGGGTCCTGCAGGTCTGGGGTGGAGGGACCGGGCACGGAAGGGGCAGGAGACCACCTCGAGCAGCTGCCGGCCTGCTCCCGGGAGGCAGAGCAGCCCCTCCTGCTGCCTCCCTTCTTCCTGGGCTCCGTCCAGCCTCCAGTCCTCTCCGTCTCTCCCTCTGTCTCTCTGGAGCTCTCTGTCCTGCTTTTACTGTCTCTTTCAGTCTGCCTGCCTTGTACATTTCTCTGTCTCTGTCTCTGTCTCTGTCTCTGTCTCTGTCTCTGTCTCTCTCTGCACGTGCCTCGTTTCTCTTTCTCGGTATCACATAACTGCAAATAGGGGTAGATGTCTCGGGAGCTATAGGAGAAGCTGTTAGAACATATCCAAGCTGTGCACACCGCGCCCGGCCTCATCACTGCCCCGTGGCTGGCCTCGCCCCTGGCCTGGGCCCCGAGAGCCCCTCGCTCCTGGCCACTCAGCGCACAACCTCTGGTATCGCTCTCTGCACAACCAGCTCGCCTCCTCCCTCTCTCCACTTGGCCTGGGGCACGTCTCTGCCCCTCTGAGCCTTGCTGGAGACTGGGACGGGAGGGAGATTTCCTTTCCACGGCACGTCCTCCGTCCTCCTCGTTCACCCCCTGTGTCTTCCTCGCTTCACCGCGGTGTCAGCAGACGACTCCGGGACTCCAGCCACCGACGCCCTGGACACACACGGGGAGGGACGCCTGCCTCCCAAACACACGTTCTCACCCACCCGGGCCCCGCCGATGTCCTCGTCCCTGCTTGGCTGGGTTACACGGAGGGCCCTGGGACTGCGTGTCAAGGCCGTTTGTGAACACGCTAAATCCTCCTAATTCTGTGAAGGAAGCGCTGGGCTCGTTCCCATACCACAGGTGCGGAAAGAGATGAGTCATAGCTTCTAACTTGTCCGGTGTTGTGCCGTGTCCCCGTTATATGTTGCCGCGTAACAAACTGCCCCACCACTTAGTGGCATAAAACGACGACGTTTATTCTGCTCACACATCTGAGGTTTGGGTGGGCCCTGGCGGGGCTGGCTTCTCCCTGCCCCACCCACATTGCCAGGGTGGTTCCAGAATCATCCGAAGGCTCCCCTGCTCACAGAGCCGCTGAGGCCAGGAGCCAGGGTTCCTCCTTCAGCTCCCTGCTCTGTCGGCCTCGTCACCGCACCCCCAGCTCGGCTTCAGCGAGGCGGCTCTCCCGCCACTTGGCTCAGGGCAGCCAAGTCCAAAAGGAGGGACGGAGACAGAAGGAGGCAGGAGCCGAACCGCCTTTGAGGACAAAGCCTGGGACACTGCCGGTGCCACTTGCACCACCTCCTGTCACCGAGGACGACTTGCTCATAGTCAACAGCAGGAACAAAGCTATTCTGGGGAAGGCGTGCCAAGGAATCTGCAGGCGTGTTTTAGAGCCGCCACGTACAGTGAGAGAATGGGGGGTGAGCCGCAGGCCCGGGACGCACGCGTGGGCCGCTCTGCCGGGCGTTCCTCGGCCCCTTCTCCTGCGTGGGAAGATCTGCACAGCCCCAGGCACATAACAGGTGTTGGAGAAACGCTCGGCAATTATATGGCACGGACTGTAAAACCCCACAAGCCCGAGCACCAGGACGATCCCTGCTCTCACCCCAGAGCGTGGTGAGAGTGGGGCAGGCAGGAAACTTCCAGGGGACACTGGCGGAACAGCTAATGAGATCGCCATCTGCCTCCGACAGAGCCCTGATGAAGGAAGCGCCGACTTTCCCCTTGCAGTGTTTCCATGGTAACCAGCGAGGCCCTGGCTTCAGCAGGTGTCCTCATTATAGCTGCCAGCTCCGGGACACCAAGCACCCTTCTCCCCCCGCAGGCCACTGCCCAGGGACGACACTCGCCGGCTGTGGGAAGGGAAGGGTGTTGCCATCTCGGCATAAGTGAAGGATCTCTTGCTCTGGCAGGAAGCACGGTGAGGGGTGGGGAGGCTCAGGGACAGGAAGGAACAGCCTCCAGTTCTGCTGGAACCGCATGGCATTGAAAGAAAGGCAGAACCTGTCCTTGGAGCCCGTCTAGTCCTGAGATGGTGAATGCGTGGGGTTCACTCGCTCTCTCGGCACGCGCCCACGGACGGAGCACCCGCGCCGGGCCAGGTCTGCTAGGAGCTGGGCCGTGGATGACTCGAGGGGCCTGTCCTCAGGCGGCTGGCGAGAGGGAGGGGGAGACGGACGACACTCACAGTGCGTCCGGAGTGAGTCGGTGTCCCGGACGGGCAAGGACTGCCGGGCATGTAAAGCAGGAGGCGTGATGGGCGGGAGGGGTGGCCCCGGCCTCGTCAAGAAGGAAGCCGCGAGCCCCCTGGAGCCACTTGCAACCCACTCCGAGCCCAGCGCGACGGAATGTCATGGTTCTCCAGTGACTTCTGCCATAGAGCAGGAGGGGACAGTGGCCCAAATGTCCTCATCTTAACTGCTGCTGGCCTGAGCGCTCCAACTCGGAAAGGTGCTTCCCAAAGTGACAGGACTCACAGGGGTCCAGTGCTTGGCATGGAGCTTGGCACGTAGTAATGTCCCCGGAATATCTGCTGGGTAAATGAACCCCGGCAGGATCAGAAAGCAGGCCTCCAGTTTCCTTTCTACGCCACTGGGCCACATCCCCAGAGATTGTCACGCTTCCTAAATACCCTAAACACTGAGATTAGGAGTGGACTGTGCCTCGGAATTCTGCTTCTCTCTTATCAACAACTGCTCATGGAAAATGGATTCTCACCTTCTCACCTAAGAGGCTTTAATGTAAGGTCTGAAGTGTTACTCTTCTCCAGGGCGATTTTCTCCATCTGGAAATTCAAGATGAGACTCTCCGCTGTTGTCATTTTAGGCAGCAGTGATGACAGGGGAGGATTTGGGGGAAGGGAAGAGCATGCTTCTGGCTGCTTCTGGAATCACTTGAGGCAGGTGAAGGCACGTTACAGTGTTAGCCCAGCCTGGGCCGGACCCGGATGAGCACTGGGCTCATCTGCACAGCCGGAGAGACCAATCAAGAGAGGTCTGGGCTGTGGGGGTGCTGGAACAGGCCTGGAGGGAAGGGAGCTATGGGGCCCAAGGAGCCCAGACCAGCATGTGTCTGGCTGAGCGGAGTGAGGGGCAATGTCCCTATGCTGTCACCTTCAGGGGACACTGTGGGCTAGACCACTGCTCAGGAGATGGTGTCTGACAAGCAAGTATGTGTCCAGATGCCTTTGGTTGCAAGTGACAGAAATCCAAATCAAACAGACTAAAGCGAAAGAGGAGCATTATGTGCTTCTGTACATGAGAGCTTGAATGTTTACGGCGTCAGGTGTGGCTGGATCCAGGGTTTCAGTGACCCGGACTCTGGAAGCACAGATGCATTTCTTTCTGCCTCTCAGTTCTGCTTTCCTCCAGGTTGGCATGATCTCAGCTGGCAGCGATGGAAGACACGATGAGAAGCAACCTCAGGCCAATGTCCTGCCCTCAAGGCAACTGCTATAGCAAAAGAGGCCTCGTTCCCAGTTGTGCCAGCATCGGTCCCCGGTCCTAGGATGGGCTCTGATTGGACCAATGCAAGTCACATGACCAGCACCCAGTCCTCACCCTGCCCGGAGGCTGAGGCCGGGGCATTAGCACTAGAGGATGGGGGAGTAGATGCTGGACAGTCAGGAAGACCCAACATTCGTGACACAGACTTAGGACCCCATTGCAAAACTGTCTACTCTTAGTACAAGTGCTCTGGGGGCAGCCCTGTCCTTGCCAACAAAATGTGACTTGAATGCCTTTCTCACTCCAAATGCGTCAGCGTGGGGCTCGTTCAGAAGGAGGATAAGCACGTGCACAGCGCTGGATTTTAATGGTTTAGAGACGACGTCGCCTCCGTCTGTTTAAGGATTACTATTCCTCAAAGAATTCAGCTCCGTATGATAAGTGTTAATACCTTATTTCTTGGGGGAATTCTGCAGTCTGGAGCTGGAATTGATTGTGAGCAGAATAAAATAATTTGCTTTTTATCAGCATCCTCCACAGAAACTTGTTTGCGGCCAGCCGGGGCCTCAGAGGAAAGTGCATTTAGCTTTACTCCCCTAATCCCGCCGTGAGGCCCCTAAATCACCACCCATCACTCAGCACCACTCAGCCAGAAATGACCGTCGCTCCGTAATCATAAAAACAGAATTATGGTTGCTGTCACCTCCTGCTGATGGCTCCTTTAGGGACAGATGAGAGCAGGACTTAAGAGTCAGCGATCGTGGAAGTGTCGAGGGCCTGCGGTCCTGCCAAGAGCAGCTGTGCCCGCAGAAGGACTACGAGCCCCTAAATGAGCACCGGACCCGTCCGTCCCTGCCCGTCCCTGCATTCCTGTCTCCCAAAGGCAGAACTAACGGCCCCTCCTGTACCCCGGAGGTGGCAGCCGACAGCTGATTTACAGACTACTTATGTGTTTCATTTGGCTTTTAAAAAATAAATAAATCACCGAATCTGATCACTGGGAATTTCTACATAGAAAGCTAGATTTTACTCTGTTCTTGAAAAATAGGAAAAGTTGAACGCCCTGCATTTGGCCTTCTTCTAAGGAGAAACCCCACGCTCTTGTCCAGCGCACCCTAGCATGCCACTCCTGGATGCCTCACCACTGTTTGTGTCACCTGCCTGGCCTGGTGCCACCTGTGTCTGAGAGGCCAGCCCTCCTCGCAGCTGGTGGGTTGGAGCCTGGACGTTATGGACACGGCTTGCTGGCTTCAACTTCCGGCTTTGACCTGTCCTGGCTGAATGACTTGAGACAAATGACTTATTTTTGCATGTGTTGTTGTTTCCCCACCTGCAAAATGAGTGTAGCAATAGCATGAGTTGGTGTGAATCATAAACGAGTTGTGCACATGCAAGACGATTAGAACCTCTCCTGGCCTGCAGGAGAGCCGTCCCACATGCGTGAGCTGTCACCGAGATGCTTCTGCCTTCATGTGGCCTTCGTGCCATTCTCCTCCCCGTCTGGGTTGTGTAGGGCACTGGATGGTGGCCTCCAAGAACACACGCCCGAGTCCTAACTCCCGTACCTGTGAAGGCACCTTATTTGGAAGACAGGTCTTTGCAGTGTAATTCAGCAAAGAATCTCAGATGAGGTCATCCTGGCCACTAACCAGGTGGCCCTAGAGCCAGTGACAAGTGTCCTCCGACAGGAGAGGAGAGGACACCGACACAGAAAAGGAGACTGTGGCCATGGAGGCAGGGACTAGGGTGATGCAGCCACAAGCCAAGGAATGCCTGAGGCCACCCATTTGCGGTGACTCGGCGGATTCTGCAGCCAGCACGGTTTCTCTCCAGCCCGGGCCCAGCCCAGCGCCGGGTGCTTTAGTCCCGGCAGGTATGTCAGGCTGACTCTGGAACCCTTCTCTGTTGGGAAAATGCATTTGTGCCCCACAGCACACCTGTGCGGGCCCGAGGGGCCTCTCTAAGGCAAACAGGGCTGGGACCGGGCTCCAGAGCTGAGGGGTCCCTCTGCCCCCGCAGAAGGGAGAGAAGGTGGCTCATGTATCTGAGAAGGGATAAAAGAGGCTCCCCCCTCGGCCCAGTCCACCCCTGGAATTCCACCTGTGCCTGCGTGCGGGCGAGACCAGCTCCCCAGCCTGCAGTCCCCGTGCGAGTGGAAATGCAAGGCCCCTTGCTCAAAATCTTCTAAAGAATTTTAAGATGGTGACAAGGGAACAGTAAGCTAAGTTGGGGGGCTCCTCTGAGCTGGGTGACTGCACAGGTCACACGTCCATGAAGCCCACCCTGGAGACCCGGCAGGGAGCAGGCCACCCTGGTCCCTCCCCCACCTTGTCCTTCCCCCACTAGGTCCTCCCCTACCACATCCCTCCCTTCAGAGCTTACGTTTTGGTGTGAGTGGCAAGAACCACATAAGCGAACCTGTCACGTAGATGTGGGGTCCTCATGCTCTCGGGAAACCTGGCTCGTTAGATCTACTTTCCTCCTACAGGAAGGGGAAACAGAGAGAGTGAAAGAACAGAGAGGTTAAGTAACCTCCAGAGTTGCACAGCTGGTTTGTGCTGAAACCAGCCTGTGGGGCCCCACCCATCTTTATCTACTTCCCCTCAAGCAAGCAGTTACCAGGACTTATGTTTCACTTCACATGTGTTACCTCCTTTAATCCTGCCACGTAGTCAGTCCTAGTATTATCCCCCTGTTACAGATGAGGAAACTGAGGCACAAAGAGCTTAAGTAACTTGCCCAAGGCCACACAGCCAGCAAATGACAGAGCCTGGATTTGAACCAGGGAGACCACTCCGGTTCTGTGCAGACAGGACAGCGTCTTGTTAGGTTGTATTTTGATAATTAGTCCTAACGCTTTGAGTAACTGTGTCCATTTTCATTCAACTTCATGGAATTCAGTGTCATTTTAGCATAAACGTGGGCAGGAAACCACATATATTTTGCCCAAAGGAAAACAATACATTACAAGAATTTGCCCCGAGAGGAGTTTTATTGAAGGAGTTGCTGTGTGATGAGGCGGAAGATCATGGGTTGGTCTGATCATGGGTTGGACCCTGGTCTGAATCTCCTTCGTGGACTCGCTGCTTCTCTCTCTGTTTCGGGCTCCGACGTGTCCCTCTTGGGCCCCAAGCACAGGGCCGGGCACACGCTGGTGTTGCACGAATCTCTCTCTTCCTGCCGCGTCTCTTTCTGTCTCCGTCCCTGTCTCTCTGCCTCTGACTCCAGGGCCCTGCGACTTCCTGGGGCTTGTTCCACGGAACGCGCTTAAGACGCCTGCGCCCAGGGGTGCTGAGCTGCCCAGACGCGAACTTGCCCCGGGCGGGGCCGATGGCTGGCCCCCACCCCAGCCGCATCTCACCAAGCCCACGGGACGGATGGCCCGGCCGGGTAATCAGTGCTCGGAATGGGGCCTGATTA
Source organism: Mirza zaza (assembly GCA_008750895.1). Taxonomy (NCBI): domain Eukaryota; kingdom Metazoa; phylum Chordata; class Mammalia; order Primates; family Cheirogaleidae; genus Mirza; species Mirza zaza. Next base: position 25,711 of record VSMD01009506.1, on the reverse strand, counting down.
CCTGTCTGCCGAGCACTGATTTATCGGCGGCTCTTCCTCTCCTCCAAGAGTCTGGGCTGCAGCTAATTTACCGACAGTCTTAAATCATCCCCCCACGCGCGGGGAGGGAACCGAGGCGCCGTCTATCATGTGCCTCCGGTACGCCAACTTGATTAAAACGCGGCTGGGAGGGAAGGCGCGCGCCCAGCCAGGGCGGGCTCCCGCGGAAGCCGGCAGCCTCGCTCATCCCGAGACGTGGCAGCCCGCACGCGGCCCGCTTCATCTCGTGTTTGGCTGCCGACGGGTTTTCATTTATAGATAATATAAACAGGTTGACAGGTCCCTAATTAACTGATTTGTGGTCCTTTGGGAACAAATGGTTATTAATATTCATAAACATTTGTAACACTTAGGCAGATGTCTGGCCCTGACATGATCGTAATATGTCCTCAGCGGCGAGCACGCGTGACTTCTGATTTGTCTCTTGCCGGCGGACCCCGAGAGCCTTGTCAGCTGCCCGAGGTCCCTGCCGGGAGATGGTCCATCTTTTGATCACGGCGTTAGTGCGCGATTTGCCCGTTACGGCTTGCCGAACTTCCCACGATCCTTCCTTCTCCCTGGGAGTCCTTGGCCCCGCTTTCTCCAGTCCCCCCCGCAAACCTCCTTTGAGACAAGCAGAAACGCCCTCCTCTGGGAAGTCTCCCTGGATTGCTCTCTCCCTACAGCCACGCTGTCTTTCCATATCGGAGTTACTTGGTGCAGTGTCGTTTACGTGAGGATTGACTGTTCAATGTTTTTAGGGTGTTTGATCCAAGAACTGTCTCGTGAACTTTCCCCCAAATCAGGGATCAACCAACTCCTTCCCCCTGCAGTGGGGCCCCAGCCTCCGCAGAGCCAGCTGGGCCGGGAAAATGAAATGAGCAACCCAAAGCGTAATGGCTGGCACCCACTGGGCTCTTGCTCGCACGCCAGGCGATGCACCGAGCCTCTCACCTGCCTCTGTCCATTAACTGCCTCCCCTGGCCCTGGGGCGCCGGATGTGAGCCTCCTCACCATTTTCCCAATGAGGAAACTGAGGCACAGAGGGCCCCCCTGTAACTCACCCAAGACCACAGGGCAGTGGGTGGCACAGTCAAAATTACTCTTAAGTCCCTCAGAATACTCATAAGGTCCAGTATATATGGCTTAATGCGGTGACTTTAAAATGACTTTAAAGTTTCTTGTACTTCTGCACACAGCATGAAATGCATTTTTCATTGTGACCTGGTACACACACACACACACACACACACACACACACAGAGACGCACATGTGGGCAGACACACACCCACGACAGAATTGACAAGCCTCTTAAAGCAATATTTATCTCACGATGTGTGAAGCCATGTTATTTGCTTTCCTGTCCTGTTATCATGTCACCTCCATTCCATTCTGTCAAGAAGAATTCTGACCCACTAATTTTATTTCTTCACCTACTAACAGCTCACAACCTTCTGATGGGTTGTGACAGAGTTTGGAAATCACACACAAACACTTACAGAAGATGTTATGCATTTGCCTAAACCTCCGCACACAGTCTACAAACGCCTGTCTGGGGCTTACTTAGTCAGTGCCAAGCACCGTTGTTAGAACTTCTCAACTCTTAACTGTTCCTCCGTGTATCCCTGTAGAACACTAGGCTGAGCCATATGAAATTGCTTATAGTCGACAATTTCCTGTGGGGCATAGCAATTTCATGTGGCTGAAGCTAATATATATCCTCACCATAATTCTTCCAAAATGAAGAATCAGAGAGGTTAAGTAAACTGCCTGATGCTGCACAGCTGTCACATGAGGTTCCTGCAACTTGCTCCTAGGTAGCCTGGCCCGCATCCTCCTAGCCAGTGGTTAGCCAAGGCTCTTTGGCCCAGGACTCCTCAAGGACACTGAGGAAGCTTGCAGTGGCCGCTTGAACGAGCAGTGGTTTCCCTGCTTGTTTTATGCTGAATCATTTTCACATTATTTCCACAGGTTTTCTGAGCTTTCGTGGACTTTTAGACGTCGTGGCATCCAGCGCCCAGGGAATCGCCCGTGGCGCCCAAAGGCCGGCTGACCTCCTGCCCCGCGTCACGTCCATTCCTGCATCTCGGCTCCCTGCCCGGGTGCAGCTGACTGTGCTGGCGAGTTAAACGTGGTGTGGCGCGACCACCCTCTGTGCGCTCCTCGGGCTCAGACCTGGGCGCATTTGCTAAACATCAACTTAAAGACATAGCCGGAGCCCCTGAAAGGTCGAGCAGCAGCCTGGGCTGGAAGCCCTTCTTTCCTTCTAATAGCTTTCTGAGACGTGTTGAGCTGGTGTTAGCGTCCTGACAGCCTGAATGCCCGGCCCGCTCACCACGGCGTCCCCAGCGTTTGATGATTTGCCCTTGTCATGCAACCTCCTAGTTACATGGTGTGCCTGGGATCCAAGGCATCACCCATCTGCTTCTGGAAATTTCAGTGACCTTCCGTGGGCTATGATGTGCTTGCTCACAGTTCGCCCACCTTCCCAGGACTTTCATCTCCACTTAACCTCGATGGGCCTGTGGGTTCCCACCAACCAGTCGTCACCTCGCCCTGCTGTGGACACCAGGGAGCCAGCTGCATCTTCCTCTTTGGCAAACAATGGGGCAGCGCCCCATATTGGCTCAGCTTCTGAAGTTACTAAACAAAGCAAACATCAGACTCAGGAAGGACTGAGTGTATTCGAAGCCCAGGTTCATCCTCCACACGGGTAATTGAGCACATTCGGAGTGGCCCTTGCCAACTGAGACACAATGACAGAGCAGCAGATCCATCTGCCACCTCCCCCTCCCACTGGCAGGTGCCCGGGCAGGGGCACGGCCCTGGCTGGATGATTTGCATGCATTTAAATATTCAGTGCTTGATCATTAGCATACATTTACCATGCCATTTGTTATAATACCGAAGATAATCTTTCCACGTTTTATTTTCCATCAAGTCCATTCAGTTGTATTTATGTCTGATGAAACGCCACTGGGATCCTAACAATAAAAATATCTGCTTTTGAGAGCACTTGGGTAGATTTTAAAGAGCACTAGATGGGAGTGCGGGCCCTGCCTGCAGAGCTGTCGCTTTCATTTACTGACTGTGACTTGGGGACGTCATCTGGTATTTCTGAACCATGGGTCCTCTCTGTTCTAGACTAGTGGTTCTTAATTGGGGGTGGTCTTACCCCTGGGGACATTCGGCAATGTCCAGAGACATATTTTTGGGAGAGAGTTGAGACCCGCTGTGTGCATGCCCTCCCCCCTCCAGCCCTCCCCAGAGAGGTGCCGCCATTCTAAACCGTGTGGTCATCACTCCTGCCGGCCCTCGCATGTGCGTGCGTGCCACTGACCACAAGGGAGTCATAATAGCGAACCAGCCTCATTTCCGGGGCTAGTGTACGGAACATCTGTTTGTGACAGGAAGCCCGAGAAAGTGATTTAAATATCCCGTAAAATAATTTACAGTTTGGGAAGATGACTGTGAGATTTCATTTGCTTTTCCTATTGCATTCGGAGTGGAAATCATTCTACTCTTCAACAGATGCAGAAATGAAGTCCAGAGAGGTTAAGTTGCTTTTCCCTGGCCACACAGCAAGTTTGCCCCAAGTCAGACAAAAATCCAGCCTTGGGGTTTCACCGCGTGAACTGAGCCTGGAGACATTTGCAAAGGACCAAAACCACAGGCGCCACCAGAAGTTGATCTGGGCCTCTCACCCGGGTCAGCTGCTGCTCGCTCTCTCTTGCGCGTGTGAAAAGCATTCTGCCCCGGACTTATTCACCTCCCCCTAAGTGGCCATTTCATTTCATGGCATTAAGGCATTAAGGTGGCCTTCTCTCCAGAGGGAGAGAAGATTGAAGCCCGCTCCAAAGGCATTTGCCCTTTCAGGCCAGCCCCCTCCCGAGAGCCGGAGCCCGCGGGGACAGCAATTTGGCTGCCTCTCCCGTTCCTTTTTGTTCCTCCTGAAAAAAGGTTAAAAAGAAAGCAATTTCTGAGAAAATGACCTAGGTGATTAGGTGAAATCACTTCTCTCTTGCTTTATGCTCCAGCTGAGAAACAGCCGCTAGGCTGTGGATTAGGAGAGGGGGATGGGGAGGCAGGTGGGGACAGGATCAGAGCTGCAGCCCATGCCCCCAGGATATAGGGTCAAGGTCAGCAGGCAACTGCTCCACAGATGACCCCAATCTTTTTTTTTTCTCTGTTTATTTAAGCAAAAAGATGTGCACACAGATTAAATTATCAAATTGTTCTGTAAGATTGGTTATGGAAAAGGCATTTTCTCCCTTCCTTTGCCTCACTTTGTTTCTGCACTCAAGGGCAGCTGCTTTCAACTGTTTTAGCTGATGATGTTGGTATTTAAATCTAAGTAGCATGCTTATAAAAAGGCTTACTGTCTCTGAAGTCTAATTAGATGACCAAGGAGACATAGTAAGATGTTGCTAAGGGAAGGGGCCAGACTCAGCCACATGCACATCAGCAGCCACTTTGCACCCATGAGGCACATGCCCATAATGACGCTGAATGGAATGATAGCAGGCACTCATCCTTCCCTGACGGAACCCGCATAGCAGCCCTGGATGTTGAGTGCCGGGTTTCTCTTTTAGTGAGACATTGTTTTAGCCATTGTTGTTCAGATTTCTGTCCTTGGCGGCCAAACAACAAAGAATTGGAACAACGACAAAGTCAAGTGCAAAAACTCTGATGTCTATGGCTGTAGGCCTTTATTTTATCCACTAGACAAACTTGCCATATGCACACTGTTAACAAAAAATTTCCTCTTTATTTTTCATATCATACAACCTGCTGTGTGGGGGGAGACTGGCCTCACAGTGGCCAGAGAATGGCGTGGCTTGAGGAGTGCAGCACAGGGCATTAGGTCACGAAGCCTCAGGAGTAGCACAAAGCTGTTTATTTTGAACATCTGGGTGCAGATGGGCAGAGGCCGAAAAAACCATCCCCCCCGAGGGAGGGGAAAGCTTGGGTTTTATAGAGGGGTTTTCCAGGGGCGTGAGCAACACCTGCAGAGGTGGGGAGGGGGCAGCTTCGTCAGTATGGGGGGAAGGGATAGGAATGCCAGCGGTGTCACTGCAGCCGTCTGTGGTCAACGTTAGATTTATGACCTTGGACTCTCCAGACTCCTGCCGCTTTTGTCCCACAGGCTTGGCGATGTTTCAGGTTCCCACCTGGAACATACCTAACACAAGGGTCTCTCGGTCCCTCAGAATCCCGAGGGACAAGGTTACATGGTAGAAAACTCGCACTCACAGTGCAGCCCTTTGGATCAGGGAGACCCTCTTTTATTCTGAAGTGTGACTTTGCATCACGATACAGCCAGGCCAAAAGGACATAGACAGGGCGGCGGCGTGCTGGTGGAGGGGCGTGGGGAGGAGTTTGGCGGGCAGGGGTTGGGGGAGACACTGAGATCAGTCTGAATGTTGAAAATTAGCTGGGATGGGGTGGGGGTGGGGACTGGCCTCCAAGCAGAAGGAACAGTAAGCGCCAAAGTCGGGATAAACTCACACACTGAGCTGTGTGGCTTGCTGCAGGCAGTGAGGGCAGGACAGGAGCTTGGGGGAAGGTGGGGACCTGGGCAGTGGCCGCTCCATGACCAGCCCTGGCTGGGAGTTGGCTTTTCCTTCCCAGAGCTTTGGAAAGGGCCTGCGGGGTTTTAAGTAAAGAGTAGGGACCTGGTCTGTGAACGTCCAGAAAGTTCTATCTGACTGCTGTCAGGCCTCTGCATTTTCTTCCCCCTCTACCTGGAGCACTTTTCCCATTCCCCCGTCACCTGGCTGACAAGGCTTGGTGTCATTTCTTCCAGAAAGTTCTGCCTAATCCATTCCTCGCCTTGCAGAGCCAGTACCTTTCCTGGGGCTCTCAGAGCCCCCAGTGTCCCCTCTACTCAGGCAATCGACTCCTTGGCCTCCCTCCTTTGACCCTACAGGACAGGCCACACTTATCTCTAGAGCCCTAGCATCCAGCTCGGCGAGCACCACCTGGGGCCCCCGATCCCATGCCCAGGCTGCACCCCACACTCTCTGGGGTGGGGCCCATGTGTCAGCATGTTTAAAGCTCCCTACGAGATTCCAAGGTGCAGCTGAGTTGCCCAGTGGAGGTGCGCAAAAATAGTTTCCAAATGAAGGGACGGGTGCTAGTCCTTGGAGCTTCAATAATGGCACAACTGCGGTGAATCTTAATCCAAAAACTTAGGTTAGTTAGAAACGTGGCTTCTTAGATTATCTGTAACTCAACCAAATTTCCATTTCAAGTCCCCATTAGCCTCTGCAGTGGAGAATTCAATCTCGGTCAGTATCGGGCTCCCTCTTGCGCCAGGACCCCGCTGGACCCAGAGCGTGCTCGCACGCCGGGACTGTTCACCAAGGTGTGGGAGCTTAGAGCGTGCGGTGGGACAGGCGCCCAGGCCTAGCAACAGGGGGCTGGGGCTCTTGCTCCCTTGGGTCCAAAGGCGCCAGGGAAGGGGCACTATTATTCAACATGGTACTGGGAGTCCCAGCCAAAGCAATTAGGCAAGAAAAGGAGATAAAAGACATCCAACTGGAAAAGAAGTTAAATTTTCCCTGTTTGCAGATGACATGATCTTATACATAGAAAGTCATAAAGACGCCACACACACACACACACAAACTGTTAGAAGAAACAAATTCAGTAAAGTTTTGAATTACAAAGTCAACATACAAAAATCTGTTGCATTTCTATACACTAACAACAAACTATCCAAAACAGAAATTAGGAAATCAATCCCACTTATAATAGCATAAAAATGAATAAAATACTTAGGAATAAAGTTAACTAAGGAAGTAAAAGATCTGTACACTGAAAACAACAACATATTGATGAAATAAATTAAAGAAGGCACAAACAAATGGAAAGGTATCTCATGTCCATGGATTGGAAGACTTAATACTGTTAAAATGTCCATACTACCCAAAGCAATGTACTGATCCAATGCAGTGCCTATCAAAATCCCAAAGATATATTTTTTAGAAAAATAGAAAAATCAATTCTAAAATTTATACGGAACCAACAAAAGACTCTGAATATCCAAAACAATCTTAAAAAAGAAGAACAAGCTGGGCACAGTGGCATGCACCTGTAATCCCAGGTATTCAGGAGGATTGCTTGAGCCCAAGAGTTGGAGACCAGCCTGGGCAACATAGTGAAACCCTGTTTCTAATTAAATAAATCAATATTTTAAAAGAAAAAAAGAAGAAAAAAAAACTAGAAGCATCACTTTTCCTGACTGCAAAATATATTACAAAGCTATAGTAATTAATGAAACAGCATAGGACTGGCATAAAGACAAACATATAGTTGAACGGAACGAAACAAATACACAGTTACATGATTAACTGATTTTCAGTGAGGGTGCCAAGAATACACAATAAGGAAAGGGTAGTCTCTTTGACAAATGATGTTGAAAAAACTGTGTAGTCACGTGCAAAAGAATGAAATTAGACTCTTACAGTTACAAAAATCATCTCAAAATGGATTAAAGACTTAAACACAAAACTTAAAACTGTAAAGCTCGAACACCAAAAGCATAGGCAAAAAAAGCAAAAATGGACAAGCAGGACTATATTAAACTAGAAACCTCTGTGCAGCAAAGGAAATGACTAGTAGAGTGAAAAGGCAGCCTCCAAAATGGAAGAAATATTTGCAAACTCTATATCTAACAAGGGGTCAATTTCTAAAATATATCAGGAGCTCCTATAATTTCATAGCAAAAAAATCTAACAACTCAATTTAAAAAATGGGCTAAGGTCGTGAACAGACACGGCTCCACAGAAGCATGACTTTTAATTAGCCTGTGCAGCCTCAGGAAAGGCATGGATGCAGAGCAGGGTGACAGTGCCAAGTGACTTTCCTCAAAGGATCCTCTGTTCTGGATGCCCCAGCTGGTGTGGGGGCCCCTGCACCAACCAGTGCTCACTTGGGTCTACCTCTTTGCAGCTGGGAGGCAATGACTTTTACTGGGGTGAGGGGTTTTGCAGATTTATTTTATGTAAACTAGATGAGATTTTAACCAGGCCCCGAAAAGCTAAAACAGCTGTGCCAAGAGGGCACGGCTGGATTTCCTGTCTTGGGTCAAATAAGCAGGGATGACGGTGGAGGAGGGAGTGGAGATCCAAATCTGCTTTTTATGGCGTGGGGGAGGGGCTCTGAATCTAGATTTAGCAGAGAAATAAATGGAAAATGAAATCCCTTTCTCTTAACAAATAAAATAATTTGGGCACAGTGATTTCTTAAAGCAGAAATTATTTCACTCTTCCTCTTTCTCCAAAGCCATAGATTTTTCTATTCCTTTGTTCATTAATCAGCTAGAAATGTGACTTGGGGGAGGGCAGAGTAACGGCATTTTTTGCTCTGGAGTTCATTAGGAATTCTGGAAGTCTGGCATCGTAACTCACTCCTAAGTGCAGCTGGCTTCGGACTCCCAAGAACCCGAGGTTGGGGAGCCCATTTCAAGCTGCAAGCAGCCTTCCTGCAGAGAAACCCGGCTCAGGAAGGATGCCTGGTTACACGCAGGCTGCCAGGATTCTCCTGGGGTCTAGACTGCAACAGCTCCCCTGGTCCGTGGGAAAGTTGGCTCAAAGATGGTATCACGTATTGGGGGGCAGGCCTGGAAAACCCCGTAGCTAGCGGGAGAGCAGAAAATGGGTTAGACACGTCAGAGACAATAACAAAAGCCAATGGGAAAACAGGATTTTCATTGCCAAAAAGCAGATTTTCGTAAAGCACATACCTGCACGTTGCTATTTTGCCAATCTAGGTGTGGCATATGAAAATATTGTAAAAGAGTTTGTCATCGACAATCTTTTCTCTTAAAATATTTAAAAGTCTGGCTCCCTTGTTTTAAGAACTTAACAATTTTAAGGAGACAAGATGGATTATTCAAGTCAATAAACGGATTATGAGCACCAACCAGAGAGGCACCTTGTTTATCTTGAATTTCAGAAGTGAGATTGATGGGGAGGGGGTCTTGAAGCCACAGTGCCCAGGGCAATGCAACATGAGGTGTCATGTTGATGAATGATCTCAGTCCTCTTTAAATGCCTTGAGGTTACAAAATGCCTGTGGGCTATGCCGCTTCCAGCAGTTGGCCAGTCTGCTGATCACTTCCCTCCAGGAGCTTCATTGATAGGTGTGAAACCCGAGGTAAGGGATATCCACCCCCTAGCATCTGTTTCCTCCCTTAACTGGTATCATCTGCCTATGGGCAATAAATGCATTTTTAGTGCTTTTGTGAAACCTTCATCTCATCCACACAAATGCCTTTTGTCAGAAAGAGAGGCAGCAGCACGACCTCACATCCTCTTTCTCTCACGCTCAGGTCAGTGTGGCAGTGACTGCCTTGGCTTCCCCCTTCCCATACATCTGGAATCCAGCTGCACTCCCCGCCCCCACTGCGGTCACCTTGGGTCAAACCATCATCTTTGTGGTTTGCTGGGATAGCCACTCGCTAGACGCCTTGCTGCTCTTGCCTATAGAAACCGAACTGCTCAAGGCTATGTTTTTTAATCTTTTTGTCTTAAAATGAAAACAGGTACCCAAAAAATGTATAGCTTAGTGAAATGTTATAAGCAGACATCCTTATAACCAGGACCAGGTCCACAAATAGCAAGATCCTTGCCAGGACCCCCATGGCTGCCTCCTGGTCACAGTCCCGTCCTCCCTCTGAGATAACCACCATGCTGATTCTCCTGTCCAACCGCCTTCCTGCAGGCGGCACGGTTTAACCACCCCCTCGCGCCACCCTAGACACGATAGGGGTAAACCTTGGTATGTCTTTCAAGTTTACAGGTTTCTCATCCACGCCTGCCTTTTCCTTAGGGTTCCTCTGCTGCAGTGTCTGGGCCCTGCGGCCTCTAGAATTTCTCACAGCCTGCTGTCTGGTGATTCTGAACGTAAGGCGCAGTCAACACGGTCCCCTCTCTGTCCTCTGTAGTTCTTGCAAAATGACAGCAGGATCCAGTGACTTGTTCAGAATTAACTGCGACCCTGAAAAAGGCTCCGCATGATAAAGAAGCTATTGGGGAACTGCGGGAGGTCAAGTTAGAGAGTTAGATCATCAAGTTAAAGCCACCAGCCAAAGGCCACCAAGAGCTCACCTGTGGTCAAAGTCGCTTTATGTCGCTCCTCGTAGTACGGGAGATGACACCCAGACGGCTCAGGAACTAGAGGGGAGAGCGGTGCTTCTTAGGGCGTCTGGGCTTCCAGTGAGTGTTCGAAGAGGGGCTTAGGGAGGCAGAGTCAAGGAGCAGGGCGATTTGGCAACTGGGTATCTTGAACGCTTTCATCTCAGAGGCGTGAAGATTGAAGCAGGGCTGGAGTTGTCCTTGGTAAAGAGGCTTCCGTCACTCACGTTAGAAAAAGGGCATGTTCAGTCATTTCTGTGGCTGCAGAGCGGTCTTGCCTTTGCCTAGTTCCAAAGGTGAGGTCCCGTGCGGCCTTGTCTGAATACGTTCATATTCTCTGAGCATTGTTCGTGTTGATTTGGGAACATCGTGGCCCAGCAGCCAGGAGGGTTATGTTCCTGTCACGGCTGGATACACACAGAACTGATTTTACTTTATCGGTGGTCGTTTTGCGGAAGGCCTTGACTTTCAGTGTGGGGAGGTTTGTATCTAATTTGGGAGATGAGAGAGTCACCAAAGATGTTTGGGCACTGCAGTGACCAAGTTAGAATTGTACTTGAGGGATCGGGTGTGGATCAGTCTTTTGGGAGGGAATGAAGGGACGTGGATGTCTCTGTAGAGGCAATATGGTCCTGGTGAGAGAAGGTGCAGGGTGAGGGAAGACGCTAGCAGTTATTTTGGCAATAACACATGTGGGCTGGAGGTGCAGGAGGTGGAGCCAAGACACACACAGGTAACTTGAGGGACAGAAAGAAAGACACAGGTGACATGCAGGATAGTGACAGGAAAGGCGTCACAGGGCAGCACGTCACTAATGGCCAGAGGCCCAGGTAGACAGTGAGAGGTCTTGGTACTTAAACAAAGAGTAGAGCAGATCATCTACTCGGAAAACCCAGGAGAGCCAATTAGAACTTTCAGAGCTTGTAATTGTGTCCAGAAGTCCAACGAGCTACAAAATCAGGGTGTATTTGGGAAGGTAAGTCGGTCAATTATAACAGCTACGAAAACAGAAAAACATGTAAGGAAAGCCTAGACATGTATGAAAAGAAAGAAAATGTAGGAGGAACTTGCTCTACCAAATCTGGTATTGATACCAGAACAGAGAAAAAGAACATGGGAACAAAATTCAGATACACAAATTGACATATCCTAAGTATTAAGAATAAGTGGTTAAATCTAAAACAGAAAAAAAAAATCCAATTTTAAATTGCAGTATACAGCACTTTGAGATTATTATAGCAAGTCTTTAGGATCCATATGAATAAAACTATGAAAAGAAAGAATCAAATAATAAGAAGCGTGGCTTATTCCTCGATAGATAATTAATATTGACTAGATATCTGTTTCCTTCCTCTCAATCTATAAAATGTGAAGTGCCAGTAAATTATCATGAGGGAAATGGTCTAAAGTGAATTTGGAAAATTGAGTCATTAAAAAAAAGTTTTTTGAAAAAGAAAAGAAAGTATGGATTTAGCTCTACCAGGCATTCTCACACATAGAATTATAATAACTGAAGTGTGGGGCTGATTGGAACAGAGCAAGAAAACGCCATAGAAAGTTCAGGAAAAGACCCACAGAGACATAAGACTTTATAATGTAATAAAGTTGCATTTTTATTATTGGGAGGAAGATGGATTATTCAATAAATGGTATTCAGACCATTCTGAAGGTGCCTAATGATCTAGATAAAAACATTAAATCTGATCCATATCTCATTATGTTCATCAAAATAAATTCCAGATGCATTGGTAAATTAAATGTAGAAAACATCAAAGTCCTGGAAGAAAATAAATGAATGTTTACATAATATTGAGGGATTTGTAAACATAAATGTGGAAAACACAAAGGAAAATTTTCCTGAATATGAAACTAAAATGAAACACTTTTTCTTTCAATATGTCTCAAATTCACTCATTTCTGAAATTCCATAAACTGACTCTAGAGCATAATTTCTTGCCTGAATTCATTCATTGATTCATTCACTAAGTGGCTACTACAGGACAGATATTGTTCCTGGTGCTGGGGATACGGTAGTTTTTCAAAAGGCAGAAATCCAGCCCTCATGAAGCTTGCCTTCTAGCAGGGCAAAGTATAACAGGATAAATGAGACAGAATATGCCAGATTGTGTTTGGATTTATGAAGAGCAATAAGGGAAGGTATGTAGACGTGTGTTTGGGGAGGAGTGATTCGCGATTTTAAACAGAGTGGTCAGGAAGGCTTCCGTGAGAAGTTGACATTTGAGCAAAGCATTGTAGAAGAAGAGGAGGTGATTTACAAGGATAATTTAGGCCAAAGAATTCCAGGCAAGGAAACAAGAGCAAAGACCCCGCAGCGGTTGTGTGCCTGAAAGTGGTTGGGGACCCCCAAGGAAGCTGGCAGGGCTGGAGCTGAGCAAGTGAGGGAGGAAACGCCAGGTAGTAAGCTACTGGAGGAGCGTTGTCTGGCTGTAGACAGCACGAAAGGCTGTACGTTGTCTGGCTGTAGACAGCACGAAAGGCTGTACGCTGCAGTCCCCAAAACCCGAGCCACAGCCTAGTACTGGTCTGCAGCCTGTTAGGAACCGGGCCGGGCATTAGCGCTTGAGCTCGGCCCCGTTCCCCTCCCCCATCTGTGGAAAAATCATCCTCCATGAAACTTAGGAACCTGAGGAACCTAGCGGGTGGCATAGCAGGAGGCGAGTGGCAGGCAAGCCAGCGGAGCTTCATCTGTATCTACATCTGCTCCCCATCGCTCGCATCACCGCCTGAGCTCCGCCTCCTCCACCCCCACCCCCACCCCCGGTCCCTGGAAAATCTGTCTTCCATGAAACTGGTCCCTGGTGCCAAAAAGGTTAGGGACCACTCTTGTAGGGCAGGGTGGTTGAGCAAGTGAATGGATGGATGGGCAGAAGGATGGGCAGATGGCGGTGCAGACAGGTGGGTGGATGGATGGGAGGATGGATGGAGGAGTGGGTGGATGGATGGATGGGCAGAAGGATGGGCAGATGGAGGTGCAGATGTGTGGATGGATGGATGAGTGGATGGGCAGGCAGGTGGTTGGATGGATGAGTGGGTGGATGGATGGACAGATGGGGGGATGGATGGATGGGAGGATGGATGGAGGAGTGAGCGGATAGATGGGTGGATGAGCAGACGGGTGGTTGAAAGGAAGAGTCAATAAACTAGAGGAGACCCAAGAGAAAAGCAAAGTGTGCAGTTGAAATATGGATATGAAAGTCAGATAAGGGAGAACTGGAGATGCATATTTGGGAGGTACAGAGGCAGCAGTGGTCACTGTAGTCTCAGGCGTAGACCAACACCTAGAGAAGGAGGACAGAGAGGCAAGAGAGGAGGATCTAGGACTAGAGCTTAGGGGACCACGTGCTGGCCCCTCTTCAAAGCTCTTTACATACTTTAAGTCTTTTCATTCTCAATACAACCCTGAGGTAGGTACTGTTACTACCACATTTTTATAGATGATAAAACTGACATACAAAGAAATTAAGGAACTTGCTGAGGATCACAGTTAGTAAGTGGCAGGGCCAGAACTTGCACTCAGGCATTTGTGCTCTCAATCACTGCGGTAAAGTGATGGGCCTGGTGACAAAACAGGGCACAGCCACACAATGGAGCGCTGTGCAGCCATTGGAAATGATGCTGCAGGAGAATGTGCACTGGCATGAAAAAAAAAAAACTGTTCTGTGCTTAAGTGAAAAAAAATCAGGTTATAAATAATTATGGACAGATTTCTTAATGCATGCATAGAGAAAAGACAGAAGAATATATCTGAACTTCCTACAATGAATACATTACTTTTTAAACATTTTTAAGTAGAAAATGTGCCCAGATAAAGATTCCTATTGCAGTGTCTCCATCTGGACAGTGATCTCACTGTGGTCATCTCCTCACCTGGTCCCAGGCTGCTTCCTTTGTAGCTGCAGATGGGTGATGACAGGTGTACATTCCAGTGCTACTCACCTTAGGAAAGTCATGTCAGAGTCCTTTCTCCCTCCCTCCTCCTCCCTCTCCCTCCCTCTGCTTTCCCTTCATCCCTCCTCCCTCCCTTCCTTCCGACCGACACTTACTGAACACCTGCCACGTGCCAGGCACTGAGCAAATAAGATCAGGAGGGTCCCTCCCTCCCAGAGCAGATGGAGGAAGTCAGATGGCAAATGTATAAGGCAATAAATGAACAATATAGTATCAGGATGCGGTCCATGGTATGAAAGCAATGGAGTGAGCAATGTCACAGAGGATGCAGGGATGTGACAAGTAGGGTTCCCGAGAAACACTCTGAGAGGCTAGTTAGCACGCAGGGGGTGACTGGAAAGGGCTCTTGAAATCCACACCTGCGCAAAGGAGGGACGCGGGCAGGGCCGGGTGTGGGAAGAGCAGATGCGATGCCATCTCCATGGCGGCCTCAGCCGGCCTGTGGGGAGCTCTGAAGATGGGGCAAGGGGCTGGGCTTTTCCACTCCCACCCTGTGCCAGTTGGTCCCTGGATGTGGCGCCAGGAAGGGCTGTGACTGTGGTGAGGCACCTCTGTTCAGATGGGGAAATCTCTGCAGGGAGCCGACAGCGGAGGGCTTTCTGGGGGCAGCTCTTATAGGAGGCGAAGAAGTAAGTCCTGAGCGTGCTCTGGGTGGTGCATTCCAGCATCCACCATGGAACAGAAGGTGAAGGTGACATTATGTGGGGGAGTGTGTCGAAGAAGACATTTTTCAGGAAGTGATATATGAGCTGGGCTGATGAGGAGGAACTTTCCACAAGAAGACCAAGGGAAGGATGTCCAGGCAGAGGAAAGAGCAAATGCAAAGGCCCTGGGGTAGGAACCAGCATGGCACATGCAAGGAGAGAAAGGTCAAAGGTCTGCATGGCCAGAACACAGCATCAGGGTGGAGCAGTGGGAGGTGAAGATGGAAGAGCAGTCAGAGCTGGTTGTGTAGGGCCTGGTGGGCCATGGGAGGTGTTTGGGTTTCATTCTAGGTGCAATGGAGAGGAAGGTGGCTGCTCAGAAATGTGAGATGATCTGATGTCACTTGCACTGCTGTGTGGACAATGGATTTTAAGAGGAAAGAAGTTGAAATAGGGAAGTCCACTGGGAGCTGTTGTAGTCATTAAGAGGTGACAGTGGTACAACCAGCGTCCTCCTGGGCACAAGGCCCAGTCAACACAAAGCATGTTGCATGGAGAACACGGGTCTGAACACTGGCACCAGGGATGTGGGCACCAGTTAAGGGCACTTTAAACCCCGTGTGGACGTCCTGCGCCTGGTTCGCTGAGCACATCGGGGACAAGGTGGGGCATGTCTAAGCAGCACATGAAAACGGTTGAGTGTGTGGACTTTGGGATCTGCTCGTATAGCAGGTCTTAGGCTAAATTGGTAAGAACATGAGGTTTCCTCCTGACTCTCATTTAGGGAATAAGAATCCATGAAGTTTAGGGAACAGCAGTCATCCACACACCTGGCCACAAGGATGTCATCTCCCCAGCTTGTATTTGTAGGGTGCTTTCTGGCCTGCCTTCCACAGCGGTTTCCTTCCCACAATCTCCGTTCTCTTCCGATAGGCTGTATAATTCCCTCTGTGTTGCAGATGGAGAAATTCGGGTAGAGGACATCGGGAGAAAGCAATTGCATTTCTCAGCTATTGCCATGCCCTATTTCTGCGTACGAGCTGGGCATCCCGCTGGGAGTTACAAAAAGCATCACGGTTCCCCCAGGGTCACAGAACAAAATGGTCTCAGAATTAAGACTGGGACATAAGTCACTCGATTTCAGGGGCTTTCTTCCATGCTCCTTGAGCACAGAGGGCACAGCTCTACTCAGCCCCCATAACTTTTTTTTTTTTTTTTTTTAGGATTTCGTTGCCACTGGGAGAGAACTTGACATAGGTGACTATATATATAGGGTTTACCCCCGAACTAGAGCTTTTTGGAGCACAAATGGAGGATACCATTAATAATTATTCCAGGATTTGGGGACTTTCCCAGGCAAACTGTGGGCCCCCTACCTGGGTGCCACATCTGCACAGAACCATAGGTAAAACAGAAATGTCCATTGTCTGCATCCGGGAATGGGACGATGAGCTGATGGTGCAGAGGGCTGGAACGTGGTCTCCACGGTTTCCTAGCTCTGGGATCTCAGGCAAGAGATGCACTTTCCCTGTGCCTCAATTGCCTCGTTTGTCAAATGGTGGGGTAACAATAATCCCTAATTTCTCTAAAGATGCAGGGGTTTCCCTAAAGATGCAGTAAGGTAGCCCATGGAAATCCTCAATCTGCACCCGGCAGGTGGTGAGCACTCTGCAAAGATTGGCTTTCGGCACGTTCCCTGAGCCAACGCCACAACTTTGATCTTTGCCATGGTGGAACCCAAGCAGGTGCTTAGTGGGAAATACTGCGTGGATGCTAAGCAGGAGGGTCTGTGTCCTCCCAGAACTTTGAATCTGGCTGGGGAGACAAAGTGGAGAATTCTCAACAAGGGATGAGAAGGCAGGGCTGTGAGAACAGCTGGATTCGGGTGGGTGGGACCCACTCAGCAACCCCCAGGCACAGCGGGGCTTGGGCTGGATACGTCCCCTATTGCTGCCGTAACAAATTACTATGAACTTCGTGGCTTAAACATCAATTGATTACCTCATGGTTCTGGAGGTCAAAGTCTTAAATGGGTCTCACGTGGCTAAAACGAAGGGTCAGCAGGGCTGCATTCCTTCCGCCGGCTCGAAGGGAGAGCCTGTTCCCTTGCCCATCTCAGCTGCCAGGGGCCACCCACACTCCCTGGCCCACGGCCCCTCCCTCCGTAAGTCAGCAGGGTCAGGCCGAGTCCGCCTCACGGTGCCGTCTCTCTGGCTCTGCCTCCCTCAGTCACTTATAAGGACACTTGCGATGACATTGGGCCCCCAGACAATCCAGGACAATCTCCCCATTTTAAGGTCAGCTGATTAACAGCCTCAATTCCATCTGCAGCCTCGCCTCCCTTTTGCTGCGTCACCTAGAACATGCATAGGTCTCAGGGGTGCGGATGTGGACATCTTGCAGGATTATTGTTCTGCTTGCCACTGAGGCCACTGAAGCTGGGTCACCTCCCCCATCCCTCAGCAGGGAGCTCTGTGGCCTTTGAAGAGGCAGCGAACTGTCTGAGGCGCTGTCACTGGTCAGTGACCGTGACCATGACCAGACCCCACACATCCTTCCCCCCAGGCCAGGGCTTTTCCGGTAGAGAAAATTCCCTGTAATATATCTTGCAGTCGGGATGTTCGGAGCGCGATTTCCCACAAGGAGCACTCATTGCTGCTGTGGGAAGTACCTGGTGTGTCATCTTCCTCAACTGCTCAGCCTGGAGTCTTTCCTCTTAGTAATAAAGGGCCAAAGTAAACCCAGTGGCAGCCAGTGACTCTCTCTGTTGCTGGAAGCCACATCAAGTTCAGCAGTGATAGTTGCAGAAGCACCCTTCCCAAATCACAGATTCATCGCAGAACATATTTCAAAATAAATGTCCGTTTTCCAGCCCTGGAATAGGAAATCAATACTGCAGTCGAGCTCGGGCAGACGGCTGATTTAGCAGCTGACTTAGTCATATCCCTTCATCAGAAAGGTCACTCAGGAAGCTTCATCATGAGCACACCCCCCTCCAGCCGGCCCGGGGAGGGAGAAGAAGGCGGTAATTTATACACATAATTATCCGCATGCGGTGCACAGATGGGAGGCTTTCTCCAGGGGACATGGTGTACAACATCCCATTTCTCATGGGGGCAGCAGGGACAGTTCCAATTAGCCAACTTCCCACGAACCGGCCTCCAGCGGAACTCAGGGGAGGAAAAGCAAAGAGAAAAATGTTCAAGTCTTGCATGAGCTTCTGTCGCAGCACCGAGCCCACTCGAAAGCCCAATGTTTTTGCCATAGTCAGAAGCCGTGTTCTCGGGTTCCCAGAGTCAAAGCGAGTCTGCAAATTGTGCTCACGCCAACCGCAGCCCACGATGGCCTCTCTGTCCTCAGCCAGGGGGCAAGCTCTGCTGATAAACAGGAGAACTATCCACGCGCATGCAGTGACCATGCGCTCAGGCTACCTGGGGCTTCCGTGGGAGGAGCAGGAGAGCAGGCACTTGCCAGCGAGGCATTCTCCCCCAGCCCTATACTGAGCTATGACCTTGGGCAAATCAGTACTGCCCCGTGAGCCTCAGTTTCCCCAACCTACCAAGGTGTGCTGCCAGCACCACCTTGGGGAGTCCATTCCTTGTGGGTTAGCAGGGAAGGATTCCCAGTGGCATGCAGAGTGAGCCGAGCTTCAAAGAGAGCGTGGTAGACACTGCTAGTTGCTGGCTTAGCATCCACTTCTCCCTCCTACAGAGGACCCTGGCTTTGTACAGGGTGGCAAAGGGAGGGCCCAGCCAAGGCACTCACTTTCCCAGCCTCCCTTGCAGCTAACAGCGGTCACATGACCCAGTGCCAGCCAATGAGGTGTAAACAGATGTCTGCAGGGGGTTCCTGACACTGCCTCCTACCCCCGCTTCCTCTTCCCCTTCCTGCCTGGAGGCAAAGCAGCCATCTTGGAACCAGATGGTGATGAACCTGCACGTGGGGAAAACCAGCACGCTGAGGACCAAGAGCGGAAAGACAGGAGGCCCCTGGCCCCTGATGCATCAATGTCAGATATACCACTGGCTCTGAGCTTCTTCATTTAAGCCGCTCTTAGCTGGATTTTCTGTTATAACTACAAGGATTCCTAACTGACACAAATGGTTAACCACCTGATATTCGGGACTGGGCCAGGCATCCCGCAGGAGGAATGGCTGAGCAGGTGATGGGAGGTCAAGAAGCACATGTCAATCTTACCACTCATCCTGCCAGCGATTGGTCTAGGAAGGAACATGTGGCCCCATGGTGGCCAATCAGACCTGGTGGGTGGTCTTCTGAGAGAACCTGGAGAATGTTTTCAGGCTCCTAAGAGAATAACTAAGTAAGGACAACCCGTGCTGTCTTGTCTCTCCATTTACACATACATTTTTCACACCTGGAACTGCTTGGAACCATGGGCAGCCATCTTGCTGTCAAGAGGGTGTTGGCCTGTGGGTGAAGCTGGTGCCCCAAAGATCACAGAACAGAAGTGGGAAAGAGCCACGTTCCTTAATAATGGTCCTGAGCCGCTGGATTGACCACATGGCAGCTACCTGAACTCCTGGGTGGACGATAATCATCAAAGTCGTGGCTGTTGAAAACACTTTGAGCTGGATTAACAGTGACTTATAGCCAAGATCATGCTAACTAATTCCATCTATTTGAGGGAGAAAAGATTGATTGATCATCATCAGTTAGCTAAGCCGGTAGCCTCTAGCTATTCTAGGTTCTTGCACGCGCAGCTTTTTGCTAAATCTCCTAGAGCAAATCACAGGCGCTCGCTTCAGGGCAAGACTCCATCTTTGATGAGATCTATATCATATTGGCAGGCGGCCCGGCTCGATGGTAAGAGTGTGGCCCGCGAGCCAGACAGCTTGAGTTTGAATCCTGGTTCTGCCAATTTCTGTCTCTGTGACCTTGAGTGTCCTGTCTGAACTTTCTTTACTTGGCTTATTTGTGCAACAGAGAGAATAATAGCACCTACCTCGCGGGGTGGTTGTGAGGATTAAATGAGCAGAGCACATGGTAAGTACGGTGTAAGAGTTAGCTGTTGTCATATTGACACACAGGCAAACAGCACGGTTGATCTTCCATGTCTTTCCACTGTCACAGCAAAAATATTTCCATCTTACAGATAAGGAAACTGAGGCACAGAGAACTAAAGTTTTTTGCCAAAGATTCATACAACCATTAAGTGAAGAAGCTTGGATTTGAGTCCAGGCAATGGGGCTCCAGGGCCCCGATCTCTTAACCACTGTTCTGTTCTAGATGCTTCTCATGGTGGTCAA
Source organism: Mirza zaza (assembly GCA_008750895.1). NCBI lineage: Eukaryota > Metazoa > Chordata > Mammalia > Primates > Cheirogaleidae > Mirza > Mirza zaza. Next base: position 5,670 of record VSMD01009506.1, on the reverse strand, counting down.
GCTAACCGGGGTGGTCTTCAAGCAGGCTGGGGTCCATCTTGCTTTGCTGGTGCATGAACGCAGTTGAGCACCAGCGACAATGGTGTGTTCCTTCTTTGCCAGGCTGCTTGCTGTCTCCCAGCTCCAGTCATTTCAAAGCAGCATTGTAATTTCTCTTTTGTATTTTGGAGACTCTGAGCGGGTCAGCGGGCTCACAGCTAGGGAAGGAGCGCAGCCAAGTCCCCGCCGTCTGGCACAGGCCGAGAAACGGCATATGCTGTGGCCTTCTGTGTGGCATCCCTCGCATGCCTCCAAACGAGGTCCTAAATGCTCCCGACCGAGGCGGGTGGCCCCGAGGCCCCTGCTGAGGAGTGGCAGCTTCCCCCAGCTAGCAGGTCCCCCCGCCCAGCCTTCTTCAGCTTCCTGGGCCAGCAGCCCAAACGGGGACCCGGTTGGCTTGGAGGCACCCTTCTACTTTCTCGGGCTGGAACAAGGCGCTTCAGGCAGGAGGCACGAAAGAAATAACTGACATGAGACCAGACCGCAGGCACGGGGCACTAATATGGCACCTACGTGGTCCAGGCACGGTGTGAGGTGCCAAAAACACAAAGATAAATAAAGCCTGGCTTGTGCCCTGAAGATGCTCGCCACGTAGAGTGCAAGACAGGCAGTAAACAGCTAAGGAAGCCAACATTTACTGAGCATTTCCCATGTGTCACATACTGTTTAAAGTATTAACAATTTGTCTGGTCCCCACAAGTCCTCCATGAAGTGCTCCTGCTAGCATCTCCATTTCCTCCAGGAAACTAAGGCATACACAGAGAGGTCAAGTCACTTGCCCAAAGTCACACAGCTAATAAGGAGCTAGAGCCAGGGTATGAATCCAGGCCGTCTGGTGCCAGAGTCCTGCCTATGAAGCACCCACTCTGCAGCCCGCAGCACTCAGAAGAGGCGTGGTACATGCACGTGCTCTCAATAGGGGTGTCCTGGGAACCCTGAATGGGAAACAATGGATCCTCCCCACTGAGGAGGGGCTGCCCACAGGGAACGGAAATCATAAGAGGTGGGCAGAGGTGGACTTGGACAGATGAGGATGATAGCAATACTAGCAGGTAGTATTCACTGTGTGCATACTAAGTGCTGCTGCTCGCGCCTCCCCCCCCCCCCAGCCCTGCTTGGGACTGTACCTGCGCGTCTCCTGCTGACGGGGGCGGAGTACAGCTGCTCTCCCCGCCAGCTGCTGGCGCCCTCGTGTGCCCCCGCCCCGGCCGCCTGGCCTTGCCTCCCTGCCCAGTGCACGGAGAGGCCGGCTCTGTCTGGGTCAGACAGACACTGGGCCAGGCGTCAGGCGCCTGTTCCACGCTCGGACCTGCTGGGTCACGCCACTTGGCACAGACCCTGAGAAGCCCTCAGCCGCCAGCACAGGCAGCTCTGCCAAATGCCAGCCTCTTGGCCAGAGAGAGGACTGTGCCGCCTCTCAGTCTCCTTAGGGCCTCGAGTCTGCGAGGGCGTGAGCAGTCAGTGCTCTCACCAGGGTGCCCGAGGACAGCTTCTGGCCAATGCCAGGTCTGCAGAAGGACCTGCCCTAAGATGCCCTGCCCCCGTCCCTTGGAACTGCAGAGAATGTGTCTTCTACCAACCACTGGCCTCTGCCTTATTCTGCGTCTGATCCCAGGCCCCTGGTGCCTTCTTGTCCAGGGGGTCTCGAGGGGGAAGAGCACATGGAATGGCGGTAGTTTTTGCCTGTCCTGCATGCGTTTCCCATCTATGGTAGCAGCAGTTGGTTTTCCTCTAAAGAAACGCCCTCCCTTCCTGACTTTCAGTCCCAGTAGTTATTTAATAGTATGGGGACAACCCCACCCCTGGCTCTACAAGTGGACATATGACCTAGGACTGGCCAATCAGAGTAATCCATTCTCCTGGACTTACTGTTGAATGGAAGATGGTCACGTGAGCCTGCCTGGCCAATGAGAGTTTGCCCTGAGAGGTTTGCCAGAGCTCTTAGGGCCAGGGCTCTCTTTTCTCCTTCTGAAGTCGCTGAGCTTAAGATGTAGCCTGGAGCCGCTGGTGGCCGCCTCTGCCATCACGAGGGAAAAGCCCACCTATGAGTGAAGCCAAAACAGATGAAAGAAAAGCAGAAGGATGGAAGGAGAAAGGCTGATTCCTGAATGCAGCTGTGTCCAAACCCTATTTATCCCTGACGTTTCAGTCACATGAGCCAATGAATTCCTTCTGGGCTTGCACCAGTTTCAGAGAGGTTTGTGTCTCTTGAAACTGAAATATTTCTGCTTGCCTGGGACTCTTCTTGCTGGATCCAGAGAGTGTCCCTCAGTGGACCCCCAGGCATAGGGACAGAGTTGGGGTCCCCATCTCTGTGGATGTCTCCTGCCGGCCCTGGGTTCAACCTGGCCGGGTCTGAGGACACTCGGCCATGAGGCCTCACCTGCCCTCTCAACGCCCTCTGCCCCCGGCCCTGGCCTAGCTCCCTCCTTGCCACTGTTTCCCACTCTCTTTCCTCTCCTTTGTCTTGCTGAGTCTGAGGCCCCCTTTAGCCCAGTCCTGAGATGATTCCATAGTTGCTGAAGGATATTGTGGTGATTTGTGGCAGGGTATGGCACTTCTGGGAGACTTCCCTCTCTTTCTCTCCCTCTCTCTCTCTTTTAAAATGAATACATTTATTTTAATTTATTGTGTAATTGCAGTAAAATATACATTAAAGAATTTACCATTTTAACCCTCTTTAAGTGACAGTTCAGTGCCTTAAGTACATTCGCGCTGTTGTGCGACCGTCACCACCGTCCATCCACAGACTGTTTCTCATCTTGCAAACTGAAGCCCTACACTCATTAAACAACAATGCCCATTCTCCCTTCCCCGGCCCCTGACAGCCACCCTCTACTTTCTGTCCCTGCGAATTTGCCTGTCCAGCTGCCTCACGTGAGTGGAATCAGACAGTACGGACAGTTCCTGCCTTACAATGGTTCGACTTGCGGTTTTTTCCATTTTACCGTGGTATGAGAGCGATATGCATTCGGTAGAAACTGTACTTCCAGTACCCATACGACCACTCTTTTTCTCACTTTCAGTATCGCGGTCAATGAATGACATGAGATAGTCAACACCGTATTGTAAGATAGGCTTTGCGTTAGACGACTTTTGCCCAACTGCAGGCTAATGTGAGTGTTCTGAGCATGTTTAAGATCGGCCAGCCTAAGCTGTGATGTTCGGCAGGTTAGGTTTGTTAAATGCATTCTTGACTTACGATATTTTCAACTCACAATGGGTGTACAGGGTGTGGCCCCATCTTAAGTCGAGGAGCGTCTGTATTTGTCCTTTCGTGACTGACTCCTTTCACTTTGCATGTGTGTTCAAGGTCCATCCGCTGTGTAGCATGTGTCAGGATTTCCTCCTTTCGTGAGGCTGCATAATCATCCATTGTCAGCATGTGCCACATTGCCTTATCTGTTCTTCCGTCAGCAGCCACCTGTGTCGCTTACACCTTTTACATTCTGTGAATAATACTGTTATGAACCTAGGTGTACAAATCCCTCTTCAAGTCCCTGCTTTCAATATTTGGGGGTTATATACCCAGAAGTAGAATTGCTAGATCATATGGTGTTTCTACTTTTAATTTTTTGAGTAACAGCCATACCGTTTTTCAGGGCAGCTACACCCTTTCACATTCCCACCATCAGTGCACAATTCTCTACATCATCACCAACACTTGTTATTTTCTGGTTTTCGTTTTTACTCTTTTTGACAGTAGCCATCCTAATAGTCATGAGACGGTTACCTCACTGCCGTTTCGATGCCTCTTCCCTAATGATTAGTGATGCTGAGCATCTTTTCATGTGCTTGTTGGCCATTCGTACATCTTCTTTGGAGAAAAGTCTGTTCGAGTCGTAGCTCCTTCTTTATTCATTTCATTCATTCTTTATTCATCCATTCAGTAGATATTTCTTGAGCACCTGTGTGTCAGGTATTATTCTATGTCCTATGGGTACAATGACTAAGACAAAGCAAAACCAACCAAACAAGACGTTCTTGTCTCCAGGGAGCTGCGGATCTTAATTCCTGCCTCTGAGGGCTGGTTGTAAGAACGACATAAATGATGTCTAAAAACCCCCAGCAGAGGTGGGGCCTCAGTAGGCTCCTCCCCTCACTTCGTCCCCTCACCTCTGGGACCCCACCCTATCCCAGCTCTTCCTCCATCCCCCCCCCCACCTTCTGTCCCACCTCTCCTGTCTTTCCCCTTCTTTGTGAATGTCAGTAGCTGGTGCGCCAGGAGCCAGAGCCACCATGTGCATAGTGTCCTGGAGAGGGAGACTTCCACCCCCACTTCAGCTTGTCTCCTGAAACATGAGAACACACTTTCAAAACACCAAACATCCTTTGTTAACGCTGCCATGGAGCCGCTGTATTTCCAAGCCCGGATGGAACCCCCATGAAGAAAGCCACCATTTCACAAAGAAAGCTTCTCGTCTGATGCGTTTATTAGGAATCTGCCAGGAAGCATAAGACATGCTGTCGCTGGAAACAGCAGAGAGCTCAGGTATTCACAAGGAAGACAGATGCACGGTGTGAACCTGAGCAGTCGCGCATAGACCCTGAGTCACGGACAACTGGCTACAACACAGGCAATCATCTAGCAACTTCTGGAAGCTTCTCCCGGGGGAGTGGGAGGGTCTCTCAGCAGTCTTCTCGTGTCCCTAGGAAGAGACGAGCAGGACCCTGATAAATGCCCACCTTCTTCTCCCGCTTCTCCCTGGAGCTCATTTCCACGTGCCCGTGAGCGACGGGCTCGGGGCTGCCAAGGCTCCCCGTGTGCTGGAAGGCGCATTCCGGTTCGAAACAGGAGGGAACACATGCGAGGCTGCCAGCCTGGCCCTTCCTCCATTGGGGTCTCATCAGGCCTGTGTGTCCCGGCGCCAGGCGGCCGTGCAGACGGGCTCTGTTAGCCCTGGGCACGCGGGCCCAGGTGTCGGGGCACGGCCAGTGTGTGATGGGTGGGCGGTGGTCACAGCCGGGACTCTGGCAGCCGCAGAAGACTCGGAGGCGTTCAGATGACAGACGACTCCGGGTCTGGGGCAGGGCAGGCGTGAACCTTAGTGTACCTTTCTACTGGAACAGAGGCATCCAGGGGGTCTGGGCATCCTATGGCCACGGCAGAAAAATGTATTCCCTCTGTGAAAGCGGGGTTGAAAGGAACTGTAGCTTCAGCCTGCTCCCACCACTCTCCACAGCCACCTCCCAGTCTCCTTCTGACAGCCTCGCTGCCCCACCTCCCCCGGTTTCCTGGGGGCCACCATATGGCACGGTGCTCCTCCCGGGCTGTCCACCCCTGGCGTGGAAGTTTCCTGCATTCTGCTCCATCAAAACGTCTCTGTTTTCTTACATCTCATCAGCCAGGATAGGCGCTGCTCTTACAGCTTACCCAACCTGAGGACCAAACATGCACCGAGCACCGCAAGGTGCATTGGCCGGTGTGGGCAGTGACGGGATCCCGGTCCCACATTGTCCCTGATTAGCTCGGGGAAGTAGGAAGCCCCAGAGTGACAATAAGACGTTCTGAGCAGCCAGCTGTTCGTCTCTCCTTGGCTTAACCGGAAGGAGGGAAAGGAAACGGAAAGGATGGGAACCTCATCACTCTGGGATCCACTGTCTTTAGTGCTTCCTTGGGATGTTCTGTGC
>VSMD01009500.1:0-23054 GCA_008750895.1 Mirza zaza | reverse complement strand
CTTCCAATCTCTGTCCCATCTGTCTGTCACAATGTTATCTGAGATAACTTCCTCAAGCACAAAGCTGACTGTAACATACCACTCTTAGCTCCCAGTTGAATATACACAAAACTCTCCTTATAATCTGAGTCCCAGCATTATCCTAACCTCTCATCTCCAGTCATTCCCTTATATGCATATCCTGACAGTCTCAACAATCACCAGACCTGCCATACCCCTCACTGAGGCTGTGCCTATGAGCATGCCTCAGGTCTAAGTACCTGTCTTCCTTACTTCATTCAACCTGAAAATTCCAATGTATTGTAAATTTAAGATACAGCTCAATGCCACCTCTTCTAACAAAAATAGAGGTAACCTCCTGTACACAACCCCAGAATTATTTATATAGCTCTATTACAGCACAGTATAGTCATCTGTTTAACGTTTACTAGGCACTGTGGGATTATGAAAATGCAAAGACATGAGACAAAATCCTTGCTCAGATTTCAACTATAAGCTACCTACTGACGTGTCAGTTTCACGGCCTAAACTAAGAGCTGCTAGGGCAGGGATTCTGAACGTGGAGTCTACTGACCCACAGGTAGTGTGTGGTCCAGTGTGCCAGTGAGCCTGGATGGGAAATGGACGGTATAGTCTCTAACTACAATTTAGCATTTCCTTCAATTAAAATGTAGGCAACAAACCTCAGTTGTATTGGCAGTTCCTACAACTTTGATCACAAATAGGAATCACAGATAGTTTCATGACTCTGCAGTTGATGCATATACCTATAAAAATGTTTGCACTCATCATTATTCAAAATTACAATACTGGCCGGGCGCGGTGGCTCACGCCTGTAATCCTAGCACTCTGGGAGGCTGAGGTGGGCGGATTGCTCGAGGTCAGGAGTTCGAAACCAGCCTGAGCAAGAGCGAGAACCCCGTCTCTACTATAAATAGAAAGAAATTAATTGGCCAACTAATATATATAGAAAAAATTAGCCGGGCATGGTGGCAGATGCCTGTAGTCCCAGCTACTCGGGAGGCTGAGACAGTAGGATTGCTTGAGCCCAGGAGTTTGAGGTTGCTGTGAGCTAGGCTGATACCACGGCACTCACTCTAGCTTGGGCAACAAAGCGAGACTCTGCCTCAAAAAACAGCAGCAGCAGCAACAAAACAAAATTACAATACTTGCTAGATCTACTGCTAGGTCTTGTTATTTCATGAGTTTATGATGTAGTACATGCTATTATATCACAAATTTAATATTTTGATACCTATTTCAATATACTGTTTCCTTTATAATCCTATGTATTTCACTTTAAGTATTTCTAAACATTTTTCTAAGAAGAGGTCTATAGGTTTTACCAGGCTGCCAAAGGGGTATCTGGCAGGAAAAATTATTAAAAATCCCTACCCTAGAAGACTTCATTCTTCTATGTAGGTCCAGCATAGTGTCTAGCATTAAAAATAAAGGGGTGTGGGGGGAATGTACCCAAAATGTGCTTAGCAAATGAATGAAACAATATATGTTTGAAGTAATTTTTTTAATTTCTTTGCACTTTTAAAACAAAGTCAAATAGTCTTTATTTCCCAAATAGTGTAAACATCATGTAGCAGATATGACATCTTATGTTACCTCCAAAAAAGTAACATGGAACAACTCACAGATGTGTGTGAGTGTGCACACGCATGTGTGTCTAGGTTATAGATTTTTAAGAGCTCTAACTTTCAGATCAACTTTCAAAAGCCACCCACCTGATATCTTTTTTTGTTCTATTTTAAACTTTTCCATTATGTTCTCTAAGATTTGGAAAAAATCATTCACAGGAACCCTCTGTTATTATGAAAGAGTAATCAGGCTAATAAAAGGTCACTACCAGTATAAAATGAAATCATCACAATGCTTAGGTCTGCATGTTCAAGGAGAAAAGCTTCTAAATACCAAGAAGACAACACACAACTAAAATTATACAATAATACGATTTAAAAACACTTGCTAATTCTTAGAACCCTAGAATATTTAGTATTTATCTGAAATATTTTAACAGATTTGAGATTTCTCCCAATAGAGCTCTTTTTTATAGAGGAAGGAGTGCAGGACCTGTTTCCTCATGCTCTCTCTTAGTAACTACTGAGGATCACATAATATCTTCTACTAATTAATAACTTATTAATCTTACAAAGCATTTATAAATATCATCTAAACAAATGAATACATTATGTGTTACATATTATTTCTGTACTAAGGTATACAAAAATGGATTTGACCCAAGCGAGTTGCCAGTTTCTTGGCAATTCCTGATTTCACATAGGCATATGCTTAAGTAAAAATAATTATGATCAAAGAAAGACTCTAATGCATAGTTAAGCTACACTGGAACGTTAGTGTTTGTTTAGTTTCTAGTTTCCCGTTCCAAACTGCTATAAATAAGATATGAGATAGCAAACAAACCTACGTAATACCAACTGGTACTAGAAGACAACAGGGCCTTTTCCCCCTCCCCCAGCAAACAGTTATTTTATTGTGTACGTTATATTTTCAGAAAGCTAAATAATCTTTCAGGGGCTTTTAAAATTAACATGTGAACATTTACCAGTATATATTTAACTGAAGATCTGAGCAAGAAGAAAATGTAAAATCCCAAAGCATCTTTTATACACAAATGTAATAAAATAGGATAAGAAGCAGTTTTCAAAAAAGAATATGTATATAATCTAATCAATTATTCGATTATTTCTGTTGAATTTATAAAATATTTTAAGGTAGCATTATTGACAGTTATCTCTGCTCTCTAGCTAAGGGCAGAATTTTATGCTAGTAATTTTAGTTTTTTATCAAAATTAGTTTGGAAAAACTGAATTAAGTAAATACATATAAAAGTATTTCTAGTCCCTGACTTCTAAAACATTGTCCCCAAGTTTAAATTTTAACTTCTGAGAAATCCATTACATACTTAAGGAAAGCCAAACTTCATAGTAGTTGAGATAGTAAATTTCCTACTGCTATAAGACCCAGAGAAGAGACCAGTGGCTGCCAAGCCATGACAGGTAGCATGAGAGAATCCTTTGGGGCATCAGAATTGTTTCATATCAATTGTGGTGGCTGTAAGAATCTAGCCAATGTGTAAGATTAATAGGAATGCAAATAAGTATATGCACCTTCATATTCACAGCAGCACCATTTACAATGGCCAAAACTTGGAAACAGCCCAAATGGCCATTTATGAATGAATGAATGAATTCTCTCTCTCTCTCACATACACACACACATTCTCTCTCTTTCTCTATACAACAGAATATTATTCAGCCATGAAAAGGAATTAAGTACTGATACTTATTCATCCATGCTATAGCATGGATGAATCTTGAAAACATATTAAGTGAAAGAAGCCAAACACAAAAGGTCACATGTTATATGATTCCATTTACATGAAATATCCAAGACAAGAACCAGGCACAGTGTCGCACCTGTAATCCCAGCTTGCTGAGGCAGGAGTTCAAGGATGCAGTAAGCCACAATCATGCCACTGCACTCCTGCCTGGATGACAGAGGAAAATCTTGTTGAGATGATGAGAAGAGGAGGGGAGGAGGAGAGGAAAGGAGAGCAGAGGGGGAGAAGAGGGAGAAAGGCAGAGAAGGACAGGGGAGGAGAGGGGAGGAATAAAAAGAAAAGAAAGAAATCCAGAGAGAGGGAAAATACAAACTGGTAGTTGCCAGGGGTTTCAGGAATACAAGGAGGAGAAACTCCTTAATGGACAAGAGGTTTTTCTTTGGAGTAATGGAAATGTTTTGGAACTAAATAGAGATGGTAGTTGTGCAACACTGTGAGATTCCATTGAATTGTTCGGCTTTGTTCAGATGCCACTGAATTGTTCAGTTTAATATGGTTAATTTTATGGTGCATGAATTTTACCTCAATTAATTACACATATATAAAGCACATATACACATATATATCTCTTCACAGGTAAGCAACATGTTGATAATAATGATAGTGACAATGACAATGATGATACAGTGACAATGACATGAGCTTTAAAAACAGAGGGTACGTCTGCCTTCAATATGCTTAACATTTAAGGAACATGCAGAACATCAGGAACAGTTAAACATTCGTTTAAAAATAGAGTTCCAGTCCTCTGTAAATATATAGTTGTAAATATATAGCTACGACAATTTAAAAACGAGAGATTCTTGTTTGATTGTCAAGTTTTATTTAAAGACAAAGCTTGAAAATAATTTCAGTAAACCTTTGGTATCACACAGTTACTGGCATTTGGCTTTGACAGCTGTGTCAAGATATGAAATTCACCAATAAAGTGAATACATGGCCTCATCTACAAAGCCCATGAACTGCTGCAGCTAGTGAGGAGGGAGACTTTGTCACCAACACAAGAAAGCATGGCCCCTGATGGGTAAATGCTTCTCAATTTCCAGAGCTGAGCAATATGACATAAGGATGAGAGGACCTTAAAGCAAAACACCACAATTCATGCATTTATTTGTTCAACAATTAGCATATTCTATGCATCATACACTGCAAGAACACCAAAAGAAGGCCCTAAACTTCGAAAGCTCATAGTTCAAATTCAAACATCATGAGGATGTAGAACAAATGAAATTCTCGTATGTGACAGAGTCAAAACTGGTACAACAACTTTGAAAAATAATGTGCAGAATCTAACAAAGCTGAACATCTACCTATCTTATGATCTATAAATTCATTCTGAGGTATATTCCAATAGTAATGTGTGCATATCTTTCCCAAAAGATTTGCACAAAAATGTTAATAGCAGTATTATTTATTATAATCCCAAAATGGAAGTGACCCAAATATTCATCAACAGTAGCGTGGATAAAGAGAATCGTGGCGTACTCCCACAACGGAACACTGTCCTGCTGTAGTTCTCAGCCAGTTTTGCCCTCCAGGGGACATTTGCAATGTCCAGAGACATTTTAGGTTGTTATAACCGGGAGCTGCTACTGGCATCTAGTGAGTAGTTGCTACTGGCATCTGTCCACCAAAAGAAATAAGAATATTCATAGCAGCACTATTCTTAACAGTCAAAATTTAGAAACAACTCTTTGGAAATAATTCTCCATCAATAATATTATAGAATGAATAAATTGTATATTCACACAAGAAAATACTACACAGCAATAACTACTGTTACAGGTGACAATATGGATTAATTTGAAATATGCTGAAAACAAGTCAAACACAAGAGTATGTGATTACAATATGATTCCATTTATTAGTTATTAAGTATGGAATGTCCGATTTCCTTAAATACTAAATTGACAGTATTTATAATACCTCTGACATTTTACTTTGACATTTCTTGGGTTTTTTTATTATTATTATTATTATTGTGAAGGTACATCCTTATTCTTTTAAACACACATTTTGGCTTGTGGTTATCTTTCAATTTTTTTTACAGCAATTTTTGTGAAACCACATACAAGTAAAAAACTTCATTGTTATTTTCGAATATGAGTTCCATCATGGAAACAATGCAGCGCAAACAGCATGAAGTATCAACAAAGTGTTTGGGAAGATGTGGCTAATGAACACACAGTACACAGATGGTTTGAGAAGTTCTGGTGATTTTTACCTTGAAAAGGGGCCATGTGTAACTATAACTATATGACTGAAAGCAATACTGGAAGCGAATCCGTATCTCAAACTACAAGTGAATTAGCAGCAACATTTGACCATTCCAACAATACTGGACCATTTGAAACGAATAGGCAATGTAAAGAAGCTGGATAGATGGGTTCCACATGAATTAAACGAGCGTCACAAGAGAAATCGTCTCGAAAGCCAGAAGACAATCAAGCAATGCCTTCAAATTTCTGAGTTAAAATGAATCTCAACCTAGAATTCTATACTTACCATACTGCCAAAGACATTTTCGGACTTGCAGAGTCTCAAAAATATACCTCCCACACACTCAAGAAGTTCCTGGAGAGATTTGCTCTGCCAAAATACAGGAATAATTCAAAGAGGAAGAATCCATGGAAGCCAGTCAACGGGGAATCCACAAACAAAAGGTCAAAAGAATTCCCAAGAGGAAGACAAAGGAAGTCTCATAACAACGTTGTGGAGCAGACCTATAGGGCCAGCAGTCCAGACTGGAGCTGGAGAAGGATGGAAGGTTCCAAACAGGATATATCCAGGAGGAAAAATATGAACTGATTACCTGACAAACAATATCTAAGAGAGAAATTGTTTTGAGAGGTGTTTTATGGAGCTATTGAAGAATACAGAAATACTTAGCTAAAGATTTCAAAGTAAACAATGTAAACCAAAAAAACAAAAAAGTAATTATCTTCAAGAAAAAAACATGAAATATACTTAGCTCAGCAGTGAACAAACATTTATAATAGTATAGTTAACCTTGACCATTTAAATTAACCAAAAATTTTAATACTGGAAGAGGGAAGGGGACAAGGAAGGGTATGGGTATGTGTATGTGTGTGTAAGACCTAAATCTTTAATTATTCAGAAATTAATATCTAAAATAAAGAAAAAAACCAGTACATTCATATTTTTTAAAAATATAAAAGCAAATGCCCAAAGAAACAGCATAATAATTTAAAAAGTATTATAGTTGCCCCTAAGAGCAGGTCTAAGTTTGAGGCAGGGTGGGACAGGGAACTACTATCACAGTATTGTAAGTAAATTCCTGCAATAATGCTGCTGGATGAGGGCAAAAATTCAACAAGTAAAATTTGGAGTCAGATTATAACAAGTAATGAACTTGTTCAGCTATCCAGACAGGAGTCCATGACTGAAAATAACCATGTTACAGATGCTGCATTAATGGGGGGTTTTACTGTTTAGTCTTCAAAGTATTTCTCTGACAAAAATGTAAGCTTATTAGCCAGGCTCAGGGGCCCACACCTGTAGTGCCAGCTACTCAGGAGGCTGAGGTGGGAGGACCACTGGACCCCAGGAGTTCAAGTCCAGTGTGGGCAATGCTGTGAAACTCTATTTCTTTAGAAAAAAAATTAATATTTAAATTATTCACAAATAATTTCTACTATGTTTCTGTATTTTATAAATATGTAGTTTATATGTTTTATAATCTAAAGCAACTAGGAATTAATCAAAGATAATACAAAATCCATATCTGTGGAATCATATCCAAAAACTCTATTTTATATTCACCTTCTCATTAACTTCACAATCTGTAGTTTCTTGCCATAAATTAAAATCTTCAAAAGTTACATATCAGACCATAACAGGATGGGAAAGCAGACCAAAAAGCCACAAAAAGCCTGCCAGCTGTGTCCTCCAAATGGTATCATAACTGTATAAACTGAGACGGCTCAGACCTACATGTTCCTGACACCAACCTTGCCACTCTAACCACCAGGATTATTCACGGGAGAACCGAAAGTACACGAGGGTGGTCAACCACCTTTGGGGTGACTTGAGATAAAACTCCGTTGTGTCGAGGGATACTCTGTAATGGGCAGTGTAAGCACAAGGAAGCACTCACTGTGGCCCCAAAGAGCTAGGTTATACTGTTACTCCAGTTCCCAATAAAGTTCCTTAACAATCTTAGAAGGTCTAAGGACACAGAATGCTCAAACAGAAGAGAAATCCCATAGTACCTCAAAACCTCTTGAGTTCTTGAAATAAACTGATTACCAAAAAGAGTCCATTATTTCATTTATTCCTCATCTATTCAGCAAACACTGAGTATGTCAGGGAAGATAAATGCGTGTGCGCGCGCACACACACACTAATTGTAATAAATGTTATGAAGGGTATAAACAAAGGAATATAACCTATTCTGGAAAATCAGGCTATCCTTGCAACCTTAAAAAAAAAATGAAATAACTATGACATTTTCCTTTAAATTAGTAAACAATGATGTCAAAGAAAAACGTGCTTAAACTATTACTCATTGAACGAATAACTTCATGCAAACAACCTGAAAAGGAACATCTCTGTTATATGAAACAGAACTTTTTTAATTCAGTGACTATTTTATTCATTTATTCATTCATCAAATATGTATTGAATGCCTTCTCAGAGCTTAGCACCAGAAGCACAGCACTGACCAAGTTAGCAGAGGGCTGTGCCCTTACCAAACTTAAAATCTAGTGAAGAATATAGATACATAATAATGCAATTACAACATAAGAAAATAACTGCCACGATGGAGAAATACAGGGAAAATGTGGGTTCTAATGTGTTGTACCCATGGTATTCCATATAGTATGCAAACACATGAAACAGATTATTCTCAAGAAACATGAAGTAGTCCAAAGAAAAAGGCAAAAAGATGACTGGAAAGGAGAAACTAGGGAATGAGAGGGTTCTAGGTCCTGAAGAGTGGGTTTGTTGTAAACGCAAGTTTGGCCCCTCTTGCTCTCTCCCATACTCTCTCACTCACGTGATACCTTTTTCCATGGGATGATGCAGTAAGAAGGCCCTTACCAGATGCTCTGGGACTCCTCAGCCTCCAGAACTGTGAGCCAAATAAATTTCTTTTTTTCATAAATTACCAAGTTTCCAGTATGCTGTTATAATAGCACAAAATGAACTAAAGCAGGGAATGCGGGGAGAAATTATAACATCTGAGTACTTGCCATGTCATTTAATCCTCAAAACAACTCTAAAAAGATATGTGCAATACACACTGGAACACTCTCTCTCTAGCATCTACTCCCCCACCCCAAACAGCATTTTGTGTGAGACTGATGTCACTACTAGCTCCAGATGTACTATCACAGTATCAGAGTGACTCCATCCCCCTTACCACAGTAACTGAAATAGATAGCCTATGCCTAAGCCAGTCAGGGCATGGATGGATGGCCACAAATAAATTCAGTGGTCATATCAACGGTAGTGTTTAGGACTTTTGCTGAAAATCCTGTAGAATAATCTGTATCCTAGGTTGAGTGGTAAGAGACAGGGGACCTAGAAGCACTGCTTCTAGCATTTCCTGAGGGCAAGAAAGAACAAACCCTAAGAACTCAGCAATTAAGTGCCAGATCTCAGGTTTAAAAACCAAGCAGTCTGATTTCACAAACAAGAGACACAGACACAAACACCCCACCTTTAATGACTATGTACATATAATGCTTCCCAAGGTTACATGTACAGATGATATTGGGGCAGGGATCTGAACTCAGATCCATCACAGCAGCCACAACACTGTAGAAGGACTAATACACCAAATGGAGGAGTTTGGACTGTGTTAACAAAGGCTCTGAAACTCGAACATCTGAGTTCAAACCTTAATTTCATCATTTACTAGCCATGTGACCTTGGGCGAGATATTTAACTTCTCTATGTCTCCTTATTGATAAGGGAACTGTTTCTGTTCCCTTATCAATAAAATAGAGATGACTGGACCTAATGTATAAAGCTATTATAAGAATTAAATGAGTTAATATGTGTAAAGCACTTAAAACAGTACATGGCACAGAGTAACCCCCTATTAAACAATAAGGATCCAATGAAGGTTTCTGGGTGATTTGATCAGAATTATGGCATAGGAAAATCAGTTTAGCAGAATGGTATGGAGGGGAACCCAGGAGTGGAAAAGTAATGTCAAGTCTTTAAGAAAGGCATTAAGGGTCTGAATGAGATAGCTGCAAGGAAAACAAAAAAGAACTGCAGCTATTGCAGAATTTCAATCAATGGAACTTAACAGGTGAACAAATGTAGCAATCAGAGAGAAGGAGAAATAAATAAGATTCCCTGATTTTCAACTTGGTAGACTACAAATGGTGGTGTTAGGAACAGAAAAAAGATCAGGAGAGGGTGTTTTAAGATTCCTTTAAATAAAAGTGATTTCGATATGTTTTACATGGGAAATTATTTTTAAGCAAGTCTTTCTTAAAAGATAATTTAAACTTGGCAAGATTTAAGATAATAATATTACATTAGTAAGAAATGAGTTCTAAGTTTCATAAACTGAATTTTAAAGCTGTATTTTTCACTAACCTATATTTTTTTCAATAAACACAGTTCTAAAAACCAAACCTAACTGCACTACTTAGGGATGGAAAGGCAAATCAAATTTTAAAAATTACAATATTTGCCTTTCTTACTGCAAAATTAGAGTCTTAGGACCAAATATTGATACTATAGAGCATTACAAGTAATTACTTACAATTGTCAGCTTCCTACTTTAATAAGATAGATATGATCCTAAAGGAGTCTCTATAAAGACTATTGTAACTTTCTACTACTTTTATTATAGTATTAAAAAGTGCAATTTATGGAGGGGTGGTATTTTAAAAATAATAAAAATCTTATAAGGACAAAAAATAACAAATGCTGGCAAGGATGCAGAAAAAAGGGAACTCTCATACCCTGCTGGTGGGAATGTAAATTAGTATAGCCATTATGAAAAACAGTATTGAAGTGCCTCAAAAAGCTAAAAATAGAACTACCATATGATCCAGCAATCCCTCTACTAAATATATATCCGAAGGAAAGGAAATCACTATGTCAAAGAGATACCTGCACTCCCATATTTACTGCACTAATCACAACAGCCAAAGTATGGAATCAACCTACATGTCCATCAACAGATGAATGAAAAAATATGGTATAAATACACAAAGGGATACTATCCAGCCATTAAAAGAATGAAATTCTGTCATCTGCAACAACATGGAAGATCATGGAGGGCATTATGTTAAGTGAAATAGGCACAAAAAGATAAACACCACATGCTCTCACTCACATGTGGAAGCAAAAAAGTTGATCTCATACAAGTAGAGAGTAGAATAGTGGTTTTAAAGGTTGGAAAGTGTACAGAGGAAGGGGCAATGGGGGAGGTTGGCTAATGGAAACAAAATTACAGCTAGACAGGAGGAATAAATTCTAGTTTTCTATAGCACTGTAGGGTGACTATAATAACAATTTATCGTATTTTTTCACATACCCAGAAAAGAAGATTTCAAATGTTAACACAAAGAAATGATAAAAGTCTGAGGTAATGGATATACTAATTACCCTGACTTGATCATTATACATTGTATAGATGTACCAAAATATCACCCTGTACCCCATATTATGTCAATTAAAAATATATTTAAAATAAATTAGTTAAATTCAATAAAAATTGTGTAGCAAATTTTTAAAAAGTACATTTAAAAAACAATACTTCTGAAACATGATTCTTATAGCTATTGACAATATTAAAAAGCTAGCATTTTGGCAGGGCACAGTGGCTCACACTTGTAATCCCAGCACTTTGGGAGGCCTAGGTGGGAGTATCATCTGAGGCCAGGAGTTTGAGGCCAGCCTGAGCAAGAGCAAGACCATGTCTCTACAAAAAATAGAAAAATTAGTCAGGCATGGTGGCACAAGCCGGTAGTGCCAGCTATTGGGGAGGCTGAAGCAGGAGGATGGCTGGAGCCCAGGAGTTGGAGGTTGCAGCAAGCTATGATAATGCCACTACACCTTAGCCTACTAGCCTGGGTGACAGAGCAAGACCATGTCTCAAAAGGAAAAAAAAAAGTAGCTAGCTTTTAAGAACTTCAAAAGCTCAAAAATATAACATAAAATCAAAATACTAAGAGTGAAAAAATTAACTCAGAATTACAGATTTTCCCTACAGAAATAATAAATAGAAAGCTTTAGCAATGAAGCCATTTTCTCACCTCTCATCTATCTCACTTTCCCAAACATTTCCCACTACCACAAGGCCCCCAAAAAACAAAGGTCATCAATTATCTCTAAATTGAGTAATTATGGACACTTTCCTGTTTCTCATCTCATAAGACCTGTCGGCGACCCACATACAAAACAGTTTATCACTATTATTTTTAAACACTTTCCTTTCTTAGCTTTTCTAACACCACACACCCCTGGCTTTATCCCATCTCTCTGGCCATTTCTTCTTTATATACCTCCCTCTCTCAGATCTGTACGTTTTAGATTTCCTCAGGGCAAAGCCCTGGCTCCTTTCCACTTCTCTATCTATACCCTTTTCCTAGATGATCTCAGATACTTTGGAGTTTTTTTTTTTTTTTTTTTGAGACAGAGTCTCACTTTGTTGCCCAGGCTAGAGTGAGTGCTGTGGCGTCAGCCTAGCTCAAAGCAACCTCAATCTCCTGGGCTCAAGGGATCCTACTGCCTCAGCCTCCCAAGTAGCTCGGACTATAGGCATGCACCACCATGCCCGGCTAATTTTTTGTATATATATTTTTAGTTGGTCGATTTATTTCTTTCTACATTTTTAGTAGAGACAGGGTCTCGCTCTTGCTCAGGCTGGTTTCTAACTCATGACCTCGAGTGATCCGCCCGCCTTGGTCTCCCAGAGTGCTAGGATTATAGGCGTGAGCCACCTTACCCGGCCGACACTTTGGAGTTTTAACAGGGACCATATGCCCAAACTAGTATCTCCAATCCCAATCTCTACTGTGAACTCTAAATTTATTTTATTAAACCGTCAACCGGACATCTCTAAGTGGCTCTAAAACTAGATCAAATATCCAAAATAGAACTTTTAACCCTTTCCCTCTGCCCTAAATTATTTCAGCGGGGCATGGCGGCTAATGCCTGTAGTCCTAGCACTTTGGAGGCCAAGGTGAGAGGATCACTGGAGCACAGGAGTTCAAGGTAAAGTGAGCTGCAATGAGCTATGATCATGCTGCTGCACTACAGCCCAGGCAACAGAGTAAGACCCTGTCTCAAAAAAAAATTATTTCATTTATTCATTCTATAAATACTGAGCATATGCTCAGGCACTGTGTAGTACACTGATGCAACAGTGTGAATTTAAGGGAGAGAGATATTAATAAATTGTAAAAAGAGCTTTGAAGGATATACACAGTATGTTCTGGTAGAGAATGGGGAGAGGGCTGCTACTTTTGATGGGGTATTCAAGGTAGGCCTACATAATATTCTCTCCCTCTGAAAATGGCATCTTCCTGGCTGCTCTAGCCAGAAATCTATGCCTCCACTTCCCACAAACAACCCATCAAGTGAAGCTACAGAGCTCTAACTCCAAAATAAACCTTAATGCCGAACACTGAAGAAAGCTCTCAAGCAAGCAAAGAGAGACGTGGACAAGTAATGACAAATGTGACAGATGTCACAGAAGGAAATATAGTAAACCATAAAGGTTATAGTCAGATCTAATCCAACCTGGGAGAAATAAGAAAAGGCTTCCTGGAAGGAAGGGATCATTGGAATAGCCCAGAAGATCACTACAAAAAGCTAAACAAAAAGGTATACAATACTATGCCAAGAAGAGGGAGAAGTAGTACAGCAACTAGAAGGTGGAAAGTTTTGTTTTTCTACACTCTCACATTCACTGAAGGAGAGCAAATTAAGACATGGCCAGAAGAAAGCAAGAAGTTATCAAAGACTTGGGCCAGGTGTGGTGGCTCAATCTTGTAATCCCAGCACTTTGGGAAGTCAAGGCAGAAGATTCATTTGAGTGCAAGAGTTCGAGACTCGTCTGGGCAACACAGTGAAACTCTGTCTCCACAAAAAATTTAAAAATCAGCACATATGCTGGCACACACCTGTAGTCCCGAGCTATCCAGAATGCCGAAGCAAGAGGGTCACTTGAGCCCAGGAGTTGGAGGCTGCAGTGAGCCATGATACTGCCAGTGCACTCCAGCCTGGGTGACAGAGCAAGACCTATCTCACACACACACAAAAAAGTCATCAAAGACTAATGAGATCATGTCAAAAAGGAATAGAAGTCAACCTAAAAAGGCTTCCACTGGACAAATATGGAACACTTTGACTGTAATGTGTTAAAACACACTAAAATCCAAGAGCTCATGATGGTCCTAAAAAATGATAATTAACCTTCATTGAACAACTCATTACCAATTATTCTGGAAAATGATAAAGGGAAATGATCGAACTTTTCTGCTATCTTTTCTTTAGCCAACAGTAACCAAACAGTTGATCAGTGAAAGTTCTTCCATCAAATAAATGCAGAAAGAATTAGAGAATTGGTATATCACTATTTTGTAAGCTCTAAAAAAATAATGAATTCAGACAACGATCAACAAAGGATGCCAAAACCATTAGTCAAAGTGGGACTTTTTTAATAGAAGAATAAGGCTGCTACTACTTGAAACCACTAGAAGTGGGACAATCAGAAGTGCAACTCTGATGGGTAGAAGTACACAGTAACATCTATGGGATACTTTTATTAAAACAAACAAACAAACAAACAAACAAACAAACAAAACCCCAGAACATAAATCTAATAAAGTATTTGACTTTGAGTTTTGGGGAAGGACAGGAAATAGAGGAGTAAGTTAGAGCAGTTCTCAAACTTCAGCATCAGAATTGCCTGGAGGGGACTTTTTAAAACATGGATTGCTGGGAACCAGTGAATTAAAGGAAATCATAAAAAAGCAAAACCCAAATACAGAATGTAGGAAATTTCACATTTAAAAGGGGGGGGCTGTTATAGAAAAAAATTGCTTAAGCTATATAACTGTAAATGCAATATACAGACTGTTAAGACTAACAAATCTACTGTAAAAAGACATCTTAAGACAACTGAGATAATTGAATATGGACTAATAGCTTATATTAAGAAATTTCTGTTAATTCTGTTAAGTATAATAATAGTACAGTGGCTGTGATTTTTTTAAAATGACCTTAGGAAAAGAAAACAAAAAGTCAAGGTTAGAGAATTGGCAAAGGCCACACCATACAGAATTGGCAAAAGCCACACTTTAAGGAGTCTGGGCCCAAACTAAACGGTTTTACACAAAAGACTGATGTCATCATAGAAACAACTGGTTCCTGAAAGCCATGTGCTAAGCACCACATTAAGTACTTTACGTGACTTATTTCTAAATTCTTAAAATAACCCTGTAATGGAGATATTAAATTGCTTACACCATTTTGTCTACTGATCATGATCAGAAATTGTAGTTTTTAGAAGTATGAAGTACTGAGAATAGTCTGGAAAAGGGCATGTGTAATGGCAAAAAAACTAATTAAAAGGTAGTTAGGACAGATTAAAAATCCCTACTACAGGCAGTAAGAACAAAATTGTCATACATTCGGAATACACGTTAAGCATCTTTAATATGAAAATCAAAAGTTTTTTGAGCACTGACATAACGCTACAAGTGGAAAATTTCACTTCACACCTGACCTCATGTCACAAAGTCAAAACTCTGTTTCATAAACAAAATGATTAGAAATATTGTATAAAATTACCTTCAGGTTATGTGTATAAGATGTATATGAAAGTAAATGAATTTCATGTTTAGACTTGGGTCTCACGCAGAAGATATTTCATTGTGTATATGAAAATATTCTAAAATCTAAAAAAATTCAAAATCTGAAATAATTCTAGTTCCAAGCATTTCAGGGAAGGAATACTCAACCTGCATAACAAAAATAGAGAAACTGGTTTTTCGAACAAAACGTGATTTACGTCCTACAGACATTTCACTTTAAAACAACCTTCTTCACCAGAAATTTATTTTTAAAGCAATCATTTCTATATATACTGCAGTTATTGGCCTTATACTTAATTCTTAATTCCATGAGAAGAAAACAGAAAACATAAAGCAGAATCTTCTTCTAGAAAGTACCTTCTTTAGATAGCGAAAATAAATTACTATTCCGATTCTATAAATGACTGAAAAAATATCCTCCCTACAATATCCTTCGAATTCATCTCCAGCTCAAGAAACGTGGATGAGGCAGATATGGTAAGGGTCCTAAGAGTGAAGACTGAAAGGAAGGGGGTGGTCCCTGGCCATCCCTCCCAACAGAGTAACCATGAAAGACAATATTGAAAGGCTCCTAAGGCTTCTTTATCTAAAGTCTCTCCTGTCCTAGAGTCCTACTGTGGCTTATCATCACTAGGCCTTGTACGTTGGTTATTCTAGGAACTGCCTCTTAAGGATTGAGCTACATACAGTTAGTTGCCAATAGCTAACTGTGCTAGCCAAGCCAAAAAGTATGATTTAACAACTTAAGCTGACTAGAACAAAACAAAACCAAAAAAAGAAAAAAAATTGAAAACAAGAGCTTTCATTTTCTAACATGTACACATTTTATTTCTAAAGCAATGAACTCTATAACGTACTGCAGTTATTGGGCTTACACATAATTCTTACTTCCACTGGAAAAAAGATTACATAGTTATCTACACTGCTACTTGCCCTATCTCAAAGGTGGTTGGGAAACATCAAATGAGATAACTAATGAGAAAGTTCTTTGGCAACTGTGAAGCAGTATTACACAACTGTACAGCAGACTTTACATTTTAAAAAATACACATGAAAATGTTTTCTCACATAAGTGATTTGAGACCCTTGTAAACTTGGATACCCAAACTCAATCTTTGGAGCCGCAGAAGTAGAAAGCGGTTGCCTATTCAAGTGTCGCCTCTTAAATATCCCTCCAGAACCTGCTTCCTACTGCCCCTTGAGTTACTGGATGACTCAATATAGTATTATCTAAGCTGTACTTTCATTTTTCAAAGGAAAAGCATTAAAAAAATATTTAAAGAAAGTCAGATGAGCATGGCACATTTCCCAGCAGAAAAAACCAATACCTAGAAAACTGTCTTTTACTAAGTAGTTTTCCAAGGTGTTCACAACTGAAATTTTTCTTCCCCTAAAAGCAACTTAAATTTCTTTCCATTTATACTTCAATTTCACATGTATTTACTGAATTCTCCCTGATGTGATCTGCATTAGCGAGAGAGGGCGAATAATTTTAAGAGTATCAAAACCTTTTAAACCAGCATGGCAAAATCATTTGCACACGTTTGCCTACTGCAAAATCTGACAGATTCTCACTTTTTCCCTACTGTTATACAACTGGTTTCTCTACTATCCTACCCAGTGTGAGTGATATTTGACATTTAGTCTAATTATATTTTCATGTTTCCACACCTCAGTAAGTATTAAGGCTGTTTGGAAGGCACTTAACAATCTCAAGTGCAGTTTTCACGACCAAATTTTACCTTGAATCCAGGTTTCTATCTTACAATTCCAAAAAGTTATTCTACCAGCAACAGGTACTAGGACGAAAAATCAAGAAAGCCTGTGATACCACAAAATATTTTGCTACCCTTTTCAATTTTTAAAGACTTTTTCAGTGACAGCTCTGGGGAGGAAGATTCTGCGGCCAATTCTGATGCCAGACCCCGTCGGACTCAGTCCCGCTTCAGTCTGCTCACCAGCAATTCCAACCGCTTAGGTTTCACATTTCTCCTTCGGTAACGTTAATTAAGGTCGCGTGGTCCGGCGAGTGCACGCCTCCAATTTTAGCGTCCGGGACCCGAACTCGCCCCCCAGCCGGGCCGCACCCGGGAGGCTCCGGGACGTGCGCTCCCGCCAGGCCGACCGAGCGGGCACGGAGCGCCCGGAGGACGCCTGGTCACGGGGACGAGGGGAGCTCGCTCGAAGGACGCGGCCGAGGTCCAGCCCAGCCCGCGCCCAGTTCTGCTCGGTGCCAGGAAGGCGTGCGGACCCGCAGCCTGGGCCGCGACGCCCGGCCGGGCAGGCAGAGCGCGCGTGGCCGCGGAAGGACGTAAACAAACCCGCCCGGGGAGGGGGAAGGGGAGACGGCGGGGCGAGGGGCCGAGGACCCCGCTCCCGCCCTCCGGCACGAGTCCGCCGCCCGCCGGCCCCGCGACCCCGCGCACCAGGTGCCGGTCCCGACGCCTCGCGGGCCTGGGCGCCGAAGCCCCCGCACGGCCGGAGCCCGAAGCCCACAGGCCGCCCGCCCCGCGCCCCCGGCCCGCGGCGCCTCACCTGAACGCGCAGTCCGGGTCCCGGGCGTCCCGGCCGGGCGCGCCCAGCCCGCTCCGCTTGCTGAAGAGTTTCTGGAACAGCGTCGGGGCCATGCTGGCCGCGGCCGGGCCGGGGTCGTGTCGCCGGGCGCTCGCTAGGCCCCCACGGCTAGAGCCGCCCCGCCACCCCCATGGGTGCCTCAGTCATATGACAGAAATTAGTCACTTCAAACGGCCACGGCGCGCGGGGCGGGGCGCGAGGCAAGGCCGGCGCTCATTGGCTGGCGGGGAGCCGCATCACGTGGCGCCGCGCGGAGCGGGGGCAAGGCGGGGGCGTGGGGCGGAGCCGGCGCTCATAGGCCGGCGGGTGGATCCCGTCACGTGGCAGCCCGCGGGGCGGAGCGTGGGCTGCGGGGCGAGGACGGGAAGGTGACTGGAGCCGCGTGAGGGGAAGATGCTCAGGTGCCCCCGCTCCCGCCAGGGGGATGTCCGCGCCACGGCAGGGTGACGCGGGGACGACGCTGGGGCCTTTCGGGTGAGGAAGCCTTTGCCTCCCCTCAGCCACGACGAACAGAGGTGCGCAGGGCACCGCGGACAGCCGGCCCCCCGCCGATCCCGCAGGCGTGTGCGGCTTCGCACCTGCACCTGGCGCCCGGGGCGGAGCGTGCCGGTGGGGCTGGGCCGCCGCGGCCTTGGAGCCCGAGACCCCAGCCCGCCCGGAGCAGGCCGCAGCGGCCGTGAGCGGTTGGGATGGGGACGGGCGAAGATCCTCCCCAGAGCCCGGCTGCGGCCGCAAAGTCGACCTCGGCCGGGATCGCGGGCAGCGCTCCTCAGAGTTTCCACTGTCGCCTCCAACCCTGGCACCGGGAATTAGAGTCTGGGAAGAGCCAGGGACTGGAAGGAGTCAGGCTCAGTTTCCTTGGTGACCAAAAAACTCAGAAGTGAAACCAACGAAGCGAGGAAGCCTAGAAATGCAAAACCCTTTACGTTAGTTATTTAGAATTTCAATAAGTCTATCTTAATATTTAGATATGAGGAAGGGAAGAACTGTGGAACTGTAACCTAATGATGGGGGGAAACACTTTCTAAAGAAAAACATTGCTCATAAATGACTTTACAGTCTTATTAAACCCACGGAACCAAAATATGTCAAACTACTTATAAATTTTTAGCACCCCCATCCATTCACCCTCCAGAATGAGGAACTTTGTACAATGGGATGCAATTCTCTGAGAAATGTGGATGTCAGGAAATAAGTGGTATATGATTGGAAGGCTAGACAAAAATACTTTGAGAATTTAACTAGGCATAAAAATAAAAAAAAATTTAAGTGGCTACCAGCGCCACTGATTTACAGCTAGAGTTTAAGCTATAAATAAGTGGTCCTAACATATATAAAAAAAAAATAATAGGCAGTATTTATATTTAAGAATTTGCCAGTGGCCAACATAGAGTTCCACAAATAAGATATTAATACATTCATTCCACAAATGAAGTTCTGCTGGGGGTCCAAAGTAAACAAAAAACACAGAGCTTACTTTCTAGGTGAGGAGACAGTAAAAAAAGTAAATAAGGTAATTTCACATAAGGTAATTTCACTAGTCACATAGTGACTAGTGTTGTTAAGTAGTAATTTTACTAAAGTAACAATTAGGAAATAAAATAAGAGCATGGAGGTCTAAGGAGATAACAAGGTGTTTAAGTTAAAATTCAAAGTTTCTCTGTACATTGCCCAAGCTCTAGAAGTTAGTGGGCAATACAGGCTCAAAACAGCAGGACTGGATCACCTGTACACTTCAAATAAGCCTTGGACTCTGACACCAAATGCTGAAAGATTTCTAATAGGGTAAAATGAGCTATGTATATTTTTATCACAAATGTTTGAGGAGTGAAATTTTTATAAACAAAAAATGAAGTCAATGCAACTTTTAAAAAGTAAAAAAGTACACATCCTATCAGTTTTGAGGAAGTTTTGTTTTTACACTAGCAAGTTACACTGAATGAATGCAAGTGGAAACAGGCTCAAGTCTGTTTCTATAGGACCAAAGACACTCAGGACTAAGGGATGGCGGTGACTGACACACAGGAGAGTGGTTCAGGTCCCCTCAGAAGGAAGGTTCCAAATACAATAACCTTGTGTGCTTTCATCTTGGGAAAAATTACTTCATGGGTAATTATAGATATTAATAGTAAGGGAAAGAACATCACTGCTTGCATAAGAGATGCTTTATTTTAGTATTCTCTATCATGTAATGGCTTCATTTCTGTAGTCTCATTTAGTCTTCAAAGGTACAAAGAAAACTAAATTTACTTCCTATCATTCATCCCATTTCCCCTATGTTTCAGCATACTACTAAAATCACAGAATCAGCACTGAAATGATGTATGTTGTAATAAGAAGATACAGTTATACTTAACTATGCAGATTGAATTTTAAATATTTTCAAGTTTGGTATCAGTGTATATTATCATTTTTGTTTTTTCCTTTTACTTAGTACTACCTCTTCTCCAAGAGAAGCTGAGTTGTCCCACAAGCAGCCCCCGTACGTTTACGGAGTTGGCAAGGACGAAATGTGAGAAAGAAAATAATTGTCATCTATTTATTAGTGCTATATTATGAATGTGGAACTGGGTTAGAAAGATTAGACATACGGCCTACACTGTCACTCAGGAGAAGATTCAGTCTTCCTAAAACCCTAACAACCTATGGGTTTCTACCTACCTCCTTCCAATATTACCCTCCTGATTGCACAAAAGACAGGGGCACTCTTCATTATTTTCTGGTTACCAGATAGAGGAAAAGGTGGCAATAAAACTGGAATCTTGCTCCTTTAACCACCATGCTAATAAGTATGGCCTCAATTGTGAATTATCCTGAAACAAATGATAATTTCATTGATAACATCTCAGAACAAGACATTCGAAATCAAGATGATCAAGTAAAACTCCCTTAGTAACACTTAGATGGACTCAAGTTTCCTCAGTTTTTAAAACTCTTAAACCAACTGACTATTCATTACTGTATGATAAGGAAATAGTAGTTTAAAGCACTAGAAAACATAAACAGATTTATGCAACAAATATTTCTTGAGTCCCTCCAAGGTCTCAGACTCCATTCTAAGCCCTGGGGATATGGTGTTGACCAAGTGAGTCCCTGGTTCTTAGGAACTTAGTCCTTCCTTAGTGGGAAGAGACGAGATAGTCTGCACGCTATGGTAGGAGCTAGGACAGAAAGAGTTGGTAGCAAGCAACTGAAGGAGACCGAATTTGGACAGGGTAGTCAGGGAGGGCCTCTGTGAAGATGTGAGATTTGAGCTGAGTTTGAAAGAATGAAAAAGAACCAGCTATGGGAAGAAGTTGATGAAAAGTATTTTCTCAGAGAGAAGAAAAAGTACAAAGTCCCTGAGGCAGGAAAGGGTTGGCCTGTTTGAAGAGGAGAAAGGAGGACAGAGGAACTAAAGTGTACTCTGGGAG
Source organism: Mirza zaza (assembly GCA_008750895.1). Lineage (NCBI taxonomy): Eukaryota > Metazoa > Chordata > Mammalia > Primates > Cheirogaleidae > Mirza > Mirza zaza. Next base: position 1,878 of record VSMD01009500.1, on the reverse strand, counting down.
GGATAGATGCTTTGAGGTGTGGTTAGAAAAATACAAGGGGCCAGATTGTGCAGGACATTGTGCATCATGGAAAGGAGTTTAGATTAAGTGTGGTGAGAGCTACTGGAGCAGTTTAAAACATGTATGACACAATATATGATTTTATTCTGGCTGTTCTGCGGAAAACAGATTTTAGAAGAGGAAGAATGCAACCAGAGAAACCAAATAGGTGGTTACCTGTATTTTAGAGGAGAACTTATGGTGGCTATCTGGAATTTTTGGAGATATAGCTGATAGAACTTCTAATAGGAGTGAAGAAAAGAAAAGAAAATCAGGAATGATGCCTAGGTTTTTGCCTTGAGCAACTAAGTGGAAGTCATTTGATTATGAAGAGACCAGGCAAAGCACAGATTTGAAGATGTAAACCAAGCATATTGTTTGGACACATTAAGTTTGAATTGCCTATTAGACATCCATGTGGAGATTCTGAGTAGAACATATGGGGAGACAAGCAGGCTTGGAGAGAGAAATTTGGCAGGCATCAGCTCACAGAATTTAAAATAATGTAATGGATAAGTTTACCTAGAGAGACTGTATATATACAGAAGAGGGTTCTGGACTAAGACCCAAAGAGGGCAACACTTATAGGTCTAGAAGAGAAGGATCCAACACAGAAGAATGAGAAGGAGCAGCAGTTAGACAAGGGAATAAAATGTCCCCAAAAGGAAGAATGGGTCAACTGTTAAATGTTGCTGAAAACATAAGTGTTCACTAGATCTGTCAACATGGACATCTTGACAAGAACAGTTTCAATGGAGTAATGTGTGCAAAAACTTTAATGGGCTGGGTTCAAAAAAGAAAAGGCAAAGTGGTAAAGCAAATGTAGACAACTCCTCTGTTCTGCAGCGATGGGGAGCAGAGAGGAGGGAAAATTGGTTTTAAGATGGAGATATTAAAGAATTTTGTACACTAATAGATATAATAGAGATGGTGAAAATAAGCACCTACTATGTTATAGGGGCTAAGAATGCAATACAAACAAGACAGGTACATCCCCTGCCCTTAAGAAACCAACAAGTAACAAGTTATTACTGAGTGTAATAAGTTATTTTAGGGAATAAAACTTTTACCTTAAATATAAAATAAATTGGCTTGAAATATTCACCTTGAATTCTATTAGGAGTGTACAAAAGAAGGTCCTTTATGTAACAGTACACTTCTATGACAAACACTCTTTCAACAAATACTTTTTCAAAACTTAATATATGTGTTGCAGCTATACTACAACCTGGAAATACAATAAATAGTTTCTGCACTAAAGGAGTTTATAGTCTAGGAAGAAATAACAGAATCTGATGGGCAATTATAGTACATTGTGATAAATGCCATGATGTAGGCAGCACTATGAAGATCTTGATTATTGGGATGTTCTATGTCACACATGATAGAAAACCCAAACTAAACTAGCATAAACAAAGAATGAAACTAATTAGCTTTCAGAACTGGACCTAAAAGTAGATGATCTGTTCAGGCATAACTTTATCCAGGGACTACAACAACAGTATCAAGAATTTAGGCCGGGCGTGGTGGCTCAAGCCTGTAATCCTAGCTCTCTGGGAGGCCGAGGTGGGCGGATTGTTTGAGCTCAGGAGTTCGAGACCAGCCTGAGCAAGAGCGAGACCCCATCTCTACTATAAATAGAAAGAAATTAATTGGCCAACTAAAATATATATAGAAAAAATTCGCCGGGCATGGTGGCACATGCCTGTAGTCTCAGCTACTTGGGAGGCTGAGGCAGCAGGATTGCTTGAGCCCAGGAGTCTGAGGTTGCTGTGAGCTAGGCTGACGCCACGGCACTCACTCTAGCCTGGGCAATAAAGTGAAACTCTGTCTCAAAAA
>VSMD01009496.1:0-11801 GCA_008750895.1 Mirza zaza | reverse complement strand
ATTGCAGCAGGCTAAGCTAGAAGATCAGGGTCTCTAGAGTGGTTCCCACAGTATGGTCCCTGGGTCAGCAGCCTCAGAACCCCCAGGGAACTTGTTAAAAATGCACATTACCCAACCTCACTGCAGATTTACTTAAACAGACACTCTGTGAGGCCCAACCATCTGCCTTTTAATATCAGTTCGTGACTGGGCAACTTAGTGAGATCCCATCTACACACACACACACACACACACACACACACACACACACACACGAAAATTTAAATTAGCAAATCTTGGTGGTACACAACCGTACTCCCAGATAGTGGGGAAGCTGAGGCAGAAAGATCGCTTGAGCCCAGGAGTTCAAGGCTGCAGGGAGCTGCCCTGTACTCTAGACTGAGAAGCAGAACAAGACTCTGTCTCTAAAAAAAGTAAAAATAAAAAAATCAGTTCAGGTGATTCGAGAAGTGGTAAAATTATGCTAGTCTGACATATTGAGTATTTAAATTAAAGGCACTTGAAAGACAGCAGGTGCAAGATCACTCGTGATTACTTCGTGACCTTCGTGCTGTTTCTTTTGTATGTTTTTCTTTCTTGGACCATACCCTGCAGGAACATGCTGTTTAAAAACAGGAGATTAAATTCCCATGTGAAAAATGAAACATCCTTATCATCCAGGAGGAGAAGTTGAGACCAAGAGAATTCCATACAAACCTTGTTAAAATAACTTATTTATTTACATACTTTTTAGAGACAAGGTCTCTCTTTGTCACCCAGCCAAGAGTGCTAATTTATCTTTTAAACCTCCCAACATAATTCAGTTGCTTCTTCACAGCTTACTCTTCTTTGTCCAAATCAGTGTAACTGACTCTAAGTGCATCTTTGGGTCTTCATTTCCTTATGAGCGTTCCCATGACACATAAAACTTCTTATATACATTTCTCCTGTTAATCTGTCTTACATCACCTTAATTCTCAAACTCAGGTGGGACCCTAAGAGGAAGGAGATGAAATGTTTTCACTCTTACATTCTGACACACACTAATATTTGAGAATCATCATGCTGGCACACCCTGGAAGTCAAAACCCAAAATCCTCTTGCTTGCGTCCATGAGAACAACATGGATAGGCTTGTAATAATGGCTTTCCTGGACCTGCTTTGACATAATTGACACATGTAGGCATGGATGAACAAAGGATCACACAAATGTACCATTGTTTCAGGAGGCTATCTGTCAATAGCATAATAGGAAATAATGTGAGCTCCAATTATCTTATCTGAGCAGTAGAGGAAAAATAATTCATCTTTATTATAAAGATTAATGCTATGTTATGCAGCAGGTCTTCTCAAACTTTGAAGTGCATCCAAGTCACCTGGGGATCCTATTAAAATGCAGATTGGAATTCATTAAGTCTGTCTGACCCACTTTTGAGTAGCAATTTTGTAAAGAATGTTTCTGCTAACTGTGGATAATTCATGCTGACTTGGAACGGGGTCTGGCCCTTTCTCCAAACAAATATTCAGCAGACAATGGGTCAAGAAAGAACATACCTTTTCAAACATGGGAGATAATTAAAAGTCAACCCACATCAGAGTAACACATAGAACTGAAGAGGAACAGGAAAAGCAAATGATGTATAGAGACCATTCGCTAAAGCAAAGTTCCCATGGAGAAGATGAAAATTGACAACAAAAATGTGGCTAAGAATTTTTAAAACTCTATAAAAGAACAGCACAAAACAAAAAATATATGTGTTTAGGGAAGATATGATAAAATAATAGAAACTGATAAAATCTTAACTAGAAGAACTTGAAGAAGACTTTTAATCTTTAAAAATCATAAATGTGTCCATACTGAAAGCATAGGCAAAGAAAATAGACACTGTTAAAATATAGTTGGAAATAAAAGGAAAAGAATAATCAAGGAAAATAAAACAGAAATGGATAAAATTTAAAATATTAATGATTAGAGTAAAAAATACAGACTTGAAAAGCTAATGGAAAAAACCCAGTACATGTATAATTGGTGTCCCTAAGGAATTAAAAATATTTAAAGAATTGATTCAAGGAATGAAGATATGAATAGTATCTATCTCTTAAAAATGTTGCAATAGGCCGGGCGCGGTGGCTCACGCCTGTAATCCTAGCTCTCTGGGAGGCCGAGGTGGGCGGATCATTTGAGCTCAGGAGTTCGAGACCAGCCTGAGCAAGAGCGAGACCCCATCTCTACTATAAATAGAAAGAAATTAATTGGCCAACTAATATATATAGAAAAAATTAGCCGGGCATGGTGGCACATGCCTGTAGTCCCAGCTACTTGGGAGGCTGAGGCAGCAGGATTGCTTGAGCCCAGGAGTTTGAGGTTGCTGTGAGCTAGGCTGATGCCACGGCACTCACTCTAGCCTGGGCAATAAAGTGAGACTCTGTCTCAAAAAAAAAAAAAAAAATGTTGCAATGATTAAATTAGAGGATATTAAGGACATTGAAACAATGGCTAACATACAAGAGCTCCAATCTGTGAATAGTTTTTATTATAGAGAGTACTATAATTACCACTGATGTTATTGTTATTATACCTGAACCTTATAGTAACTCTAAATGGAAGTAATAGTAGTATAATCATCATCATTACCATTATCATAATCATACTTTTATAAATGAAGAAGCTAATGCTCAGAAAAGAGAAGTAACATGAGCAAGACCCTGGAAGATGGCACAACCAGTATTAAAAATCAGGTTTATTTAACTCTTTTTGCATGTTACCAGTGTTTCCACTAAGCCATGGTACCTGTCACTTCAACTATCTTTTATGCATATTCAATTAGCAACAATGACTAATGTATACTTATATTCATAATTTCTAACCCGCTAAATACTTTCTATTGTATCCCCCGTAAATGGTATTGACATGCATATAATACCCATACTCTTTTGTTTATATCTGCTGTAGCTACAGACAAAATCCACATTAAGTGGCGTCGATTTCCAACTAGTGGAGCCTTGGTTTGTCATTCCAAATACATACTTTCTCTCTTCCAATTTAAAGCATACATACACCGAATCCTTTAGTTACATTGTGGCAGACATGGAGATGCACTGCTCACATTCCTCCATAAGAAAAGACTTGTTGCAAATTGGAAAGTATGTGGTTAGCTGACTGTTGTTAACACCTTTAAGGTCAACCTCTGCTTCTAAGCCAAGGTCCCTCTTCTTGGAGGCTTCAGTCAATGACTAAGCAAGGATCTGGCATTTAGGACCCATGCAGAATACCTTTGATAGGCAACCCAGAGCTCTCTGTAGGCTCCAAGAAGACTATGCAAGTTCTGCTTGGCAGTCAGAGGGCTCCTTCTCCAATCCTGTTTCAGCCCCTTTTCTTCCTCAGGTGTTTGCATTCCTAACTCCATCTCAGTGTCTGCTTCCTAGAAACCCCAACCAGCACACAGTGTACTCAAAGTTGTCAGTGAAAGTAGGCAATAAAATAGGGTTTGGAGACTGCATCTTGAGGACCTAGATGGCCAGGAAGATTCCCATCCCAATTGGTATGTGGAGTGCAGACAACTCCTAGAAGAACATAGCAGTTTAATGATCAAAACTTTCAAGAAATTATGACTTGGAATTATGACACATGGAAGGAAATGCACTGGCCAATGCAACGATTCAGGCAGTGAAATGTTCATGGGCAGTGAAGGGATGATAATCATAAGGATATTGGAATTATATGGTTGTTACTTTCTGTAGTTTGGATATTTGACCGCCAAACTTCATGTTGAAATTTGATCCCCATTTTTGGAGGTAGGGCCTATCTGGAGGTGAGTGGATCATGGGGACAGGTCCCTCATGAATAGAATAATGCCCTGGAAGGGTTCAGTGAGTCAGGTCTTATTTTGTTAGTTCCCATTAGAGCTGGTTGTTAAAAAGAGCTGCACACCTCCCCCCTCTGTTTCGTGCTTCCTCTCTCACCATTTGATCTCTATACCTGGTTCCCCTTTACCCTCTTCCATCATAAGTGGATGCCGGTCAAGGCCCTCACCAGATGCAAATGCCAGCACCATGTTTCAGATATAGACTGCAGATCCTTGAGCCAAATAAACCTTTTTTTCTTTATATTATTAAATTACCCAGCCTCAGGTAATCCTTTATAGCAGGGGTCCTCAAACTTTTTAAACAGGGGCCCAGTTCACTGTCCCTCAGATCATTGGAGGGCTAGACTATAGCTTAAAAAAAACTATGAACAAATTCCTATGCACACTGCACATATCTTATTTTGAAGTAAGGAAACAAATGGGCAAAAACACCTGCATGTGGCCCACGGGCCATAGTTTGAGGACGCCTGCTTTATAGCAACACAGATGGACTCAGACATTACTGAATTGCACTGATCTTCAGATGGATAGCAAGAGATGAGTTCAACAGACAAAGCATACAAAAAAAAGTATGAGAGCAGAGAGCCTTTCAGTAGTTCACAAAGAGGTCCTCATCTCTTGCAATAGGCAAGCAGAAACACCTGAATTGCTAATCAGGATTCAGTAGTCACAGTGGCTATACTTGAAAGCTACCCACATGCTTAATCAAGATAGATATGTTGTGCCCCAATTGGAGTCAGAGGTGTAAAAATCTAAGGCCTTGACACATGGGATGGGATTTCTGGTTGAATGCCTCCAAAGATTTTGGCTTTCAGGATATCCATACCTCTGGATACTGCAAGGATGACACAACTATCCCACCTCTCTGCTGCCCAAGTAAATGCAGAAGACTATAGAAGAGGTGCCCCATCAGGAACTGCCTTCACCCCCTTTCCTCAACACCAGGCCTATAAATAGGGTTGTCACAGCACAACACAGCCAGGAACACACTGGGACAGTCAAGGGAAGAAAGGGACTATACCACAGGAGAGCTGAAAGATCTAGCACACCTGCACCAATAGGGGCCAGAGGAAAACTCATGGTACCGGATTCTGATGGGGCTGGACTAGAAGGCTGGTAAACAAAACTGGATAAGCAAGAGTTCATTGACTTGATATAGGGAGAAAAGATAGGAACTTTGACCACAAGGAGGTCTAGGGTATGTGCATGTTGATGGAGTGGGCATGAAGGTCTTTGTATCCCACAATAAGACTACATCAATAGATAAAATGACTCAGCCAGTTGATATTAGCCTATTTCTGTCAGCAGTCACCCCAGTGCTGGCATGATGCCCCCAGGAACAAGGTGGCCTAGCAACAGAGGTAAAGATTTTGCAAGGGCCTAATCAGCATGGACTCCCATTGCCCAAGGCCATTCAAATTTACTAATGATAGTGTGTATCTCCTCAAGAAAATCACAAATCAGTGAATAGACAACGTACATATACACTCATAAACATTTAGCATTAATGTGATCCTATTTCTCGGGTTTTTTCCAGCCTCATTAACATGTGTGAGATCTGTTTTCTTATTGTAATTTCTTAAACAAAATTCAGTCAATTCTATGTGAATTGCAATAATACCAATGAGCAATTGAGATGTTTATGCAGAGTTCAATTTGTAATAAAGACCTTAAAAAAAATCTCTTGGTATCTGTTAAACAATCATAAACTAAAAAAATAGTTTAACTATCACTTATACATGTATGCATTGCCTCATTGCACAAATTACAATGACACCCCTACATTTGGCAGGATATGTATACCTAATACTAATTCATATCACAATATCAATTTATTCAGATTATTTTTAAAAACATATTATGCTAATTTGAATAGTATTGAATATACAATAATAACTCAATCCATATGTTGAAACTTAATTAAAATGTATTCTTATTATTTTCCCACTTGATGTGATTATTGTAGTCTTGAACAGTTGAGTGCTGTTTTCTTTTTCTTGACAACTGTGAAACACAATATATTATAACAAAAACATAAAGTACTAAAACACACATGATCCTCATTCTGTCAATAAACCACTTAATGAGCAATGCAACTCCCCCCAAAAACTTAACCTCATTCCACCTGCCTTCCAAAAGTAAGTGATGCAAAGAAATCAATAAACACAGACTACCACCAAAAATTCAAACTACAATAGCCTACAACCATCATTCAAATTTTAGATGTACTATTGTATCATAAGCATATGCTTTTAGGACTAAAAGTTGGATCAGCAAATGAAGAGAGAGAGACATAGATAGGAAGAGAGAGAGGGTACTGAGTTTTTTGCACAAATGTTAGTGATCCCTGATCTCATATGTCTGGTTGGCAGTCAGTCCAGAGACCATCCAGGGACTATAAACAACCACCCTGCTTTGGACTCAAAGAGAATGTGGCTGCTCCCTCTCCACCCTAGCAAAGTGCACTGAGCTGCCTCAGGAGTCAAAGAGCTCCCCATCAAGAGAAGAATTCAAGAAGATTTGAAACAACCACTTGTTGAGCATATTCTAGGAGGATTAAACATCAGATGATCTCTAAGGTCGTAAGGCTGCTTCTAAATCTGAAATACTGAAACTCCATGACAAATACATCATATTTTATATTGCAAAAAAAGAGAACCTCCTTGTAACTGGGTGAGAAATCCCCAATATTTTTGAACTTGACTGGTGAATCTGTTACTGAGATTGGCCATGTCATCTGAGGGCTGAAAGCAACAAAGTTACACTCAGGGTAACTTGGCATAAATGCAAGAAGCAGTTGGTTAAACAACTCTCTCCATTCACTCCTCTTCGGCTGTGATACACAGTGAAGGCTTCCTCCTGAGGACTGCTCCATGACCAGCCTCTTCAAGTCCTGTTCTTATCCCATGCCCTGAGTCTGCTTCAAATGTTGAAGCTAGCTAGCATCTTGCCCAGACTGAACTCTTTTTTATTAATTCAAAAAAATGTATTTCTAAAGCCCCTACTCTGTCCCAGGCACTGTGTTAGGCAGGGAGTACACAGTGTGAACAAATTCATACAGTCACTGTCCCCATAGAATTTATTATCAAATGTGACAATCAACATTAAACACATCACATATTTAAGTGTATGAAGGAAGCTCAAGCTAATAAGCCCCTTATAACAGAAAAGAGAGAAATGGGATCTACAAGATGTACTTAACATTAACCAGACAACCATAAATGAAAAACCAGAAAGAATTTCAAAACAGTCTTTTGTTTCAGGTTACATTACATATTGCAAACTGATACAAAGTCCACAGTGGGAAAAGATTGAGCAGCAGCACCTCTAACATCTCTAAACCACATGGATGGGGTCTTGGCCAGGGGACTAGGGAGTTGGCATAACTGATTGGCTAGGTCAGAGGGCTGAAATTATAGGGATGTAGAAGCTACATTCTCGTGCTGAATCAGTTCACGGGCAGAGATCACAGAATCAGCTGGCATCAGCTGGCTCATTGGAATGCAGGGTCTGGAAAATATCTTAGAAAACAGTATTAGGTTTAACATTAAAGAGTTATCTATAGGAGCAATTAAGGGAAGTTATAGGACTTTGTGACAAAAGGCTTCATGACTCTTAAGCACTAAATAGCTATAAGGGAGCGGGTCATGGAGCAAGAGCTGGTTAATGTTTAGCTGTGCATCTTCAAGACATATACACTTGTTAAAATACTAGAAACTTGGTTTTAATTAATTTTATAAAGACAATTTCACTACCCCAACTTATGTGCTGTTCATTTTTCCAGTTTTCTTCTGCTTCCCTCTGTTGAGGAATGGGTGGGGGCAGTTAAAACTCTTTAGATGGAGGGAAGATGGCCTGGCCTCAGGGCGAAGTCTTTGGGAAAAAAAAAACATCATATTTTATGCTGTGAAGATTAGCTTCTTGGGGCATTTCTCCTGCACTTTATCCTGCTAAGCTAAGGGTGCCTGTATGTCACATTACAAACACTTGTGTTTATCTTCTTAGCAACCAGTGCCAAGTACCAATAAGAAGGAAAGCCCATCCTGTGATAGAAAATAAAGATAAAGGGCTATGAAGGAGGGACCAGGTCTTCGCAGAAAGAATGGTTTGGGAAGGAAAGTTGAGTCTTGGAAGGTCAAGTAAGGCCATCAGAAGGAAATGGCATTTTAAGAATATCTGAAGAAATGAGGATTAAACAGCTCGAAACTGAAGTGAGAAACATGAGATGGAGAGAAATGAATGCTTTGTCAGCATCAGGCCAGACTGCGAGAATTACTTTATGAACTAGAAGCAGAACTTGCACCAGAACAGGTGAGTGAATGAATGAGTGGGTGAGGAGGCAGAAAGGATAGCACGAAATAGTAGGAAGTATAGCAGGGAACAAATAGAGCTGGGCACAAAATAGTAGGAAGTATAGCAGGGAACAAATAGAGCTTGGCTTCCTATGCAATGTCAAAAGCCTTTTTTAAAAAATCCTAAATGTTATAGAAACCTATTGAAATATTTTGAGCAGAGTCATCATAAGATTTACATTTTAAAAGTTCACATTTTTCCCTGTCCATATTGATTGTGGTTAGAAATCTTGCGGTTAACTTCAAAACCAGGAAAGCGTGGTGTCCAGCATTAGTCCTACTAACTGGCATGAGATGAAAGCTGGTGTTGCCAGAATTGCTGCTATTCAGAGTAGAATCATAAAGTCCTTTTGGAACCATGAGTCCCTTTGGACTGGCTGATTTTTGCCAAAGTTATTATCACATAGAGATTCGCTGTGTCTCTGAAATCATCAAATATGTAACCAAAGCATGCCAGTTCATCCTCTGCTTCTCACTAGGGACAGAGAAATAGGGAACGGCTGACTCCAGTAATCTTCTAGAGTTGAGTGATCTTCCAATAAACTGAATTCCTCAAGGGCAGAGACTGTAGTTTCCCAGAGACAGTATAGTGAGTACTCTGAACAAAAACTTTAATTGACTCAATCTATGAATGAAAAAATGAACTGAATAAAATTTAAAATTAAAATAAAGCTGTGTATTGTGTTTGGATTTTTGGGCTTTCTAAAACTTTTCTTCCTAAAAGGCTTTATTTAATTGATCTCTCTAAGTGCAATGGGAAGGAAACTCCAGAACAACAAATGACAGAATCTCATGAAAGGATTTGCTAAAGCCTATTTAAAAGCTCTAACAAAAAGAATATTCTATGGCATTGAAATATTACTCAAACTTGTTTCAACCCTCTGATGAAGTTTCTTTTTGTGAAAATCCAATTCATTTTGCACCTCCTTTTCTCATTTTTGAGAGAGGACATTGTAAATGAAAAATGGCTTTTCTCACAACTGAATGGCAACTTCAAGTGTTAGTAGCATTTTGCCCCTTTATTGCCATCCCTGGGGCAGAAACTAAAGTCAGAAGGAGCTCATGTGATATAAATTCAATAAGTGTTCCTCACCATTCTCCAACAGCAACATTAAAACCTGAGTCAAACATGAAATGTTCCAATGTTTCCAACATGTAAAATTATTTATTCTGGGACAGGCCACACAGTGATGTGACTCAAATGCCATAGAAAATAGGTACAAATAATTAATTGCTTTGGTTTCCCACAATAAACAACAACAAAAAATGAACCATTCATTGTTTCTAAACAAAGTGAATGGGGAATTCGGCCTACAACTGGATATTTAAAGAAAATCTCTAAAACAGTGGTCTCTAAGTAAAAAAGATATTAATATTATCAAGTGACAATTTAGGAAAGTTCCCATTTAGTTCTCTGGTAACTGACATTGGATAAAAATACCAAAGGAAATTTAGTTTTGAGTTATAATATGTGTGAGTTTGTGAAGTAGAACCAGTTTGTGACCCCCAAAACTAGATGCACATTTTTTGGTCATTCATAGAACAGATTATCACTCCAGATATAAAATTCATCACTCAACTTATTGGTTTCTGATGCTCTACTCTGTTAGTGAAGCACAGTGGGCCTTCAGGTCAGTCTGAGGAAGCTACAATCATTTTGAAAATTAATTCTGCAATAGCTATTAAAATGTATAACTACACATACTCTTCATCCCATCAGTCCTCCTTTAATGAAACTATCAGACAGGTATAAAGGCATCAGGACATATAAATATATGAAATGAGGTGTTTATTGAAGCATAATCTTAATGGTAATAATCCAGTAATGACCTGGATGTTCATAACAGAGAAATGGATGAATAGACTAAACTGTTATATGACATGTTATGAAAACTTATATATTTATTAAAAACAAATGACCACAACAACTTTATTGAAGGAGAGGGATACCCTGCTATATTTTCAAATATTCAAAATAAAAAATTATCATCCCGAAATACGCAATCTGTTTGCACCATTTGTTAAATTTAAATGGACTTCAGTTGGGCAGTGATCAAACAGCACATGGCTTCTCAACACAGTCACCCTGTGTATAAAAACACTTTTCTTCTCCATAATTTCACCAAAGCCCTTTTCATCTCACTATTTCTTAAGCTGTAGATAAGTGGATTCAACAGAGGAGTAAGCAAAGTGTAAGCTAATGACATCAGTTTCTTGGTTTCTGGTGAGTAGTTGGATTTGGGTTGCAAATAAGTCATGTTGGCTGTGCCATAGAACAAGGTCACAGATGTGAGATGAGAGGCACAGGTGGAAAAGGCCTTTTGCCTCCCAGTGGTTGATGGCATCTTCAGGATGGCATAAAGAATCTGAATGTAAGACAAAAGGATCAAGAAGAAAGGTACCATAACAATCAAAATGGTACCTGTGAAGGCATAGATTTCAAACAGGAAGGTGTCTGCACATGCAAGCTCCAGCACTGGGGGAGTCTCACAAAAGAGATGATTAATTTCATTGGGGCCACAAAAGGGAAAACTAAATACCCATGTGGTCTGCACAGTAGCCACCATGATCCCTGACACCCAGGAGAACATTACTAATTTCATAAAAACTATTTTGTTCATAGTCATTGGGTAGTTCAGAGGATGACAAATTGCAGCAAATCGGTCATAAGCCATTGCCCCCAGGAGAAAACATTCAGTCCCACCAAAAAGAAGAATAAAATACATCTGTGCAAAACAGCTCATAAAATAAATCCTAGTTTTTTCAGTGGAGAGCACCACCAGCATTTCAGGAATGATGACTGTACTGAAACTCAAGTCCACCACAGATAAGTTCAGGAGGAACAGGTACATGGGAACGTGCAGGCTCTTGTCCAGGGAGATGATGACTATAATGATGGCATTTCCCATCAGGGTCACCAGGTAAATCACCAAGAAAACCCCAAAGAGCTGCTCCTGGAGTTCAGGAAAGTTAGAAAACCCCAAAAGGATGAATTCAACCACAGAGCTTTGATTTTGCCTTTTCATTTTAGTAGTTGAGCTTCATATTGTGTTTACCAACATAGACTGTAAAGTATGAAATCACAGTATAATAGCTGTGAGTTCAAGTCTGGAATTCTTGACAGAAGATGTGATGACAAGCTTATATTGACCGAACTTCAGGTTGGCAATTTTGAAGAGTGATCAATAACTGGTAATAGTGAATCTTTAAAATATGAAAAAGAAATGAAGAATTTTGCCTCAAAAATCTTGTTCTAAAAGTACAAAGTAATAGTAGATGTGGTCTAGCAACCTTTTTGCTATATAGGTTGAAACTTAAACCTATTTTAAAAACACACAAAAATATATTATTTGGAATCCAATGTCCATTATATTGATTTATTTAATTCTGTGTTTATTTTAACTCTATATTTATAAATGAGTTTTAAAATAAATAGTACCAAATGAGACAAATACCAAAAATATGCAGGAAAATTTAAAACTAATAATTAAATCTTAAAGCACATTTTGATGAATATTTATTATAATTCCAAGTTCAAAATGCATTATATTACTTTGTTAAAGAAGAAAAATTCAAATAATACATCTAAATGGATACAGAAACA